>JANHGO010003440.1:0-27146 GCA_024606505.1 Aquila spilogaster | reverse complement strand
CGGAGCCTCCCCCGCCCGGCGGAGGGATCCCGGCCCCGCGCACACCCCCAAAGTTTTTCCCACGGTTCATTCTTAAAGTGCGCGGGGCGGGGCCGAGAGCGCGCGGAGCGGAACGGAGCGGAACCGCGGGGTCGCGGCGGCCCCCGGCACAGCGGCCGGCGGGAGCGGGGGGGGCCGAGAGGCGCCGGGGAGCGGGTGGTCAGCGCCCGGGACCCATAGGGAGCACCGCTCGCTCTCCCGAAACGCCGCCGTCCCCACCGCCCCCCAACCCCCGGATCCCGCTCTGCTCCCGGCGGTGCGGATCACGGCCAATGCTGAGCCCCCACCCCGGGGCTGCTCCGGGACCACGTGCGCCGTTCGTGCTCCTGTGCCGAAACGTTCAGAGCACGAAGAGCCCGAGGGCCTCAGCCCCGCACCGCTCGGGGGATGGGGATGGGGATGGGGTTAGCACGGCCGCACGCGGAGAGCGGAGTGCTCCGGAGCCGTCTGAAGGATCATTTCTCCCCGATAAACAGCGGAAATCGGATCATTTCAGGCGTTCTCTGCCACGAGATGACAGATGCTGCCTGCGAAGAGATTCTTTCACTTGGACTTGAAAACGCACTGGAAGCACACACGCTCCCCGCGGGGCTCCTCGGGCAGCACCGGGGCTGATTGTCCCCTCCCGGCCCCGCAGGGAGGGTCCGGGGGACACAGGGGAGCCCCAAAGCCGCACTGCCACCACCACAAAGCAACGGCTGTGCCAAAAGTTCTGCACGCTGCGGTGCTTTCCGCATGTCAAAATAAAGCCCACATAAGAGCAGAGCAGATAGCATTGATCTCTGCTCGAGTTCATTACTCCCTCTAGAGTTACACGTGGGGGGAAGGAGGGAGGGAGCGCGGTGATGGATGAGCCGGGGCGGCGGGTGCTGCGTGGCTGGGGGGGCTCAGCGTACAGTGCTGGGGGCTCATACCCACAAGCCCACCAAGGGACCCCCACCTAAATCCCCGCCAGGCCCCCCCGCAGCCTGCGTGCCCCCCTATGGCACAGTGCTGTCCCCACAGCTCCGTACAGCACTGAATCACCACGGGAGAGTCATGGGATGCGGGGCCAGCCCTGCACAGAGCCCTGTCCCGACACCTCCCAGCACAGCCAAGGCCACGTACTGACCCCCCCAGCGCTGCGCTGTCCCTTCTGCCATCACACACACGTTCAAGTCACGCCTCGAGGAAGCAAGGAGAGCATCAGTTTCTTCTGGAGCTGGGAATGTCTCGATATGCAGAGCCAAATGAAGCCCCATTTCCAGCTGATTTCTGCAGCTGCAGTGGGATGAGGAGCTGACAATGAGCAGCTCCGTGCATCCTCGTATCTCGCGCACACGTGGAAGGTTTCATTTTCCTCCTCAATTTTAATTCATCAGTGAACAGGGCCAGACCAGCTGCTGCCTGCTATCGCCGCCGTGCAGCCCCACTGAGCCCCCACGCACCGGGGAAGGCTGCTCACACTGCAGCCGGGAGCAGAGCCGGCAGCTGCCTGCTGGGGAGATGGGGAGCGTGCTGCACAAAGAGCCCTTATCTGCCCGCACTGATCCTCCAGCACAGCCCGCACCCACGCAGGGCTCCCGCTTCAGAGGAGCACGCCCAGGGCCTCGCTCTCGAGGATGAAGCGTTTCTTATCTCCGCTCCTGCCAGCCCTTCCGCTCGCTGTCTCGTTTTGCATATGCCATCGGTTCTGCTCAGCAGGCACCGGCCCACAGCGTCACTCACAGCACCGCCACCCGCCCCGG
Source organism: Aquila spilogaster (assembly GCA_024606505.1). NCBI lineage: Eukaryota > Metazoa > Chordata > Aves > Accipitriformes > Accipitridae > Aquila > Aquila spilogaster. The sequence goes on along the minus strand of JANHGO010003440.1, from coordinate 25,380 downwards.
CTCCGGGTGCTGCCCCCGGCGCACACACCTCCACCCGCAGGCAGGAGCTGAGGCGAGACGGCTGCCCCACATCAAGCGCAGATCGGAGCTGAGAACGAGAGCACCAGGAGCGGGTGGTGCCCTCGAATCAGCCCCCCGTGCCCCACATGGAGTAGGGGATGGGCACGGCCCCACCGAGGGCTGCCCATCTCACTGATGGGCAGAACGAACGCCCTCCGCAGCGATAGCGAGCGCGGCGCTGGTACTCGCTTGGAGACCTGACAACCCTCGTATAAAAGGATTTCCTTCCGCTGCTGAAGTTTGACATCCCTGCATTATTAGATTATTTGCAAAGGTCTGTGTGCGCTGCGGGAAAACAATGCCACCAACATCCCAAATTACAACCTTCTCCTTCACAAATCATCCGGGAGGCAATAAGCCGCGCAGACAGCGCGTGCTGGAGGAGCTCAGATGTTAAAGGCACAAGGGCAGCAGGCAGGGGGGTTGGGCAGGGGGCACAGGACGCAGCCCCCACAGCCCTGCCCTCATCCCACGGCTCCTGCAGCAGAAGGAGCTCCAGCTCTCTGCCCGGAGCCCCACACCAGCCAGCATTACCACAGGTATCAAATACAGAAGAAAATTACCTGGAAAGAATTATTACTTCAGAGAACAATTCACGCTCATTTCCAGCCCATTAACTCCTTCCTCCTCTGCAAAGCCACCACTGGATCCCGGTGCAGAGCAGTGCTGTCACAGGTGTCCATCACTGCTGCAGCGCTCCCTGCTTTCAAACCACCATTGTAAGGACCAAAGCATTAAACACGGAGGGAGGAATAAAACACCTTTCCCCCCTCCGTATTGTTTAGTTTACTTCTATATGAGAAAAGCATCTCCAATCCTACACACACCACGCTAAAAATAAATATCTTAAGTGACTTATTTGTGCTCTGACGGTTCGTCTCCCCGTTTTGACAGCGTCTCCTCCACTCAGTGTCACCTGGGTCTCCCCACCAGGATGTCAGGAGAGATTCCTCAGCCACCGTTCGCGCTCACCTTGCTCACCATGGAGCTCAGGGGGGAGCGGGGCTGAGGGCAGACACTGCAGCCCTGGGGGGAACCATGAGCTCTGGGCCGGGGCTTGGCACCAATGCCACCGCTGGGTACCCACAGTGCTGTGAGGAACAGGGGGTGAAGGTGCTGCTGCAGAATCCCTGCCCTCTCCTTCCTTCCTGAGCAGGGACGGGGCGGTAGGAAACTCGCAGAGTGCCTCATCAATCATGTTCTTTCTAATTAACTTCTAATTTACCTCTTTAGTCAAATCTGTTTACAATCAGAGACAAGAAAACGCGGCCCAACAAGAGGTGCAGTGCAGATGGGGCTCTCTGCCCTCACGCTCCACTGCCTCCATCCCACGCCCGGTTCCATGCTGCGAGCCAGCCCAGCCCCACAGACCAGCATCGCCCCACTGCCCAGCACTGCCCCAGTACCACCCCGCTCAGCCCACGTGGAGACAAGCACCCAGACCCCCCCCCCCCAGGCTCTTCCCAGCCCTTGCAGGGCAGGGGGCAGCTGGAACGGAGCTGAGCTCAGCCAAGATCCCCACCACTTCCTGTATGTGCATCCAATCCCAACACCAGTGATGCTGCCCCAAGCTTCAGCCCCTGGACAAAAATATCAGACGAGGTTAAAACAGGGACCAAAGCCTTCTGCCGACGGCCTATCAATACTTCATAAAGATCTGTTGTTATTAGCTCAAGTCCTGAATCCTCCCCCAATGAATACAGCAGCATTCATCCCAGCTGCTGAGACTCACGATGCCCATCTCTGTACCTCTGTAGCTCTTCTGTGCTGCTCAACATTGCAGCAAAATGGGCTGTCCAGCAGCAGCTGAATAATTATCTTCATTAATAACAGAGGGCCCAGGTGCGTGTCCAGCCTGTCCCAAAGACCTCTCCAGAGCAGCAGTGGGGCTGTGCCTAGGTCCTGCATGCCCGAGGCCGCAGTCCATGCGTGGGGTTTTTGCTTTACAGGGGCCTTGCACGTGATCAGGGTTCCAGCCAGGCAGGGCAAGGAGTTGGTACACAGGGACTGCATGGCAGAAGATCCTAATGTGTGTGCAGGGCGTCCTTGCCTCTAAAACACTATGGAGATCAGGAGAATAATTCATTGACTGCCCTGTAGATGCCTGACTGAGCACACCGACTCCTTCTGTGAACTACCCAGAGGCTCAGGTGGGGTGGACTGAAGAGATAACAAATGGCAAAAAGGGGGAAAAAGCAATGACAGAAATGCTGCCTTACAAAGCAGGAACACCACAGCAGCCTCACTTCCTCCAGCAGCTCCCGGAGAGATGGCAGCCCGGCCATTAGAGCAGGGAATTATTTCCAGTCCAGTCTCCATATTAAGTAACTCAGCTAATGCATCTGGAATGGAAAGGAAATGTACTTTCTGAAAGCAGAATCCTAGCAGAGCAGTGAGGGGAGGGGCAGCCACGCTCCTGCACAGCCCCGGGAGTCAGGGGGACGTGGGCAGACACAGAGGGATGACACTTCACAGTGTGCTTAGATCCAAACCAAAAGCAAACCCCAGAGCCTCAGCTCGCACTCAGGCACCTTCCATGTCCCCTACGTTTCCAAGTTGCTTCACATTCGCTAAGTTCCCCCTGTGCTGCCTCAGAAGCGCCTCCTCACCTCCCTTCCCTTCTCCTCTGCCTTTCAGGTGCGGTGGTACAACGACTCGAGGTCCTTCCAGCAGGGACACGCAGCAGCTCAGCCCCGCACGTACTGCACTGCATTCCAGGAGTCATGCAAAGTCAAAAACTAAACACAGCTGAAGGACAGAAGAAAACAAAACCTTTTTAAGGAAGGGGCGAGGGGTGAAAATAATTTTTCAAAATAAGGAAAGAAAAAGAAACAAAATTCAAACAAGTTCTGCACCAAAAACGTGTTTTGCAGCTCCCTGTGGCTGCTGAAGCCACTATTTCCATGCTGATCCCCTGAATAACGGCATTTGATGCCACCCGGGCCAGCAGTGCCTGCTACAGTCATGATTGAAGGCAGCCTTTAAGCTTCCCTGACAATGCATTTTTCTTGGAGATAAAAAATGAATGCTGCCAGCATGCAAATCTCTCTAAATTAGGCAGGGCCCAGCTTGCTGGAGCAGCGATGTTTTGTGATGACAGTCATTAACTTTAGCAGAAGGAAAAAAAGATGCAGGAAAAGAGTCTCAGCCACTTCTCATCCCAGCTGGGTGCTGCTGCTCGGGGAAGTGGAGGGACCCAGCAGGACGACATCTGGGATTACACTGCGAGTGCAGAAGGGCAACACAAAAACGAGCCGTGGTCGGCTTACTGCAGTGAGCCAGATCACTTGGTCTTCATGCAGCTCTCCCAGCGCACCCAGCAAGGCACTGGTGGGGCTCTTCTGTTTCTGCTGGGGAACCCACTGCTGCTGTAGGAAGTCAGACTCCCGCTTCCAGATTCAGAACACTTCCTACAGAACATACAAAGCCAAGACCCAGGGGCTGCTGCTCCTGGTCTGTGCTCTGACAGAGACTGACATCCACTGAGGAGCAACCAAACCGGACACTGACCCAACCACTCAGCCTCCCCACTTCACATCAGCACAGCTCCCAGCATCCTGGATGGGTACCACGCTCCTCACCCTTCCTCTAACAGGCATATTGTTGTGTTCCTTCATGCTCTGATCACAGCGGTCTGACTTGAAGGAAGAAAGCTGCCCTACAGCAAGGTAAGCAGCTGTAATCCAGCTCACAGCAGGCTCCTTACATAACGAACAAGGAAATAAATAAATAAAAAAAGCAAACTAATCTTTAATATCTCCAAAATCTCATTTAGAATAGTTTCATAGAAACATCACTTTTATCGTGCAATCAAAGCTGGAAGAGAGCAGCAGAAGGAGGGGAAACTGACACCGCATCGCCCCAGAAACCATGGAACTCAGCCCCGAGGCCTCAGAAGTTCTCCAGCAGGTCCATGATCCGCTTCTGCTCACTCTCCCGGAACTCCTGGTTCTTCCCATCCCCGATGTTCTCTGCGTACTCTGCAGTGGAGAAAGCAGAAACACAGGCTGTGAATGATATACCAGCCAGCGATGGCCAACTTCTGCAGGACCTGTGTCCACTGCAAACAACCGAATGGGAATTCATGTAAAGAGCACCGATGATTTTCTATGCCCATCTCCAGGGCTAAAGCTTTGCCTTACAAACATCCAGCGACCCTCAGTAAAACTTCTGTAGCAAAGAGAGACTTTAACAGGAACACGACACTCTCATCATTCAGCAGCACGAGCAGACAGCAGCACTCGGACATGCAGCGCCTGTTCCCCATGGCCTGACCATGAGGCCATCCCACCATCCCAGGAGGAGGAGTCACCAGCACTTGGTGGAAGTGCTGTAGAGCTGGCTGCTTTCAGCCCAAGAAGCCCAGCACAGATCTGGACGCTGCCAGCCTTCCAGGTCCCCTCTGACACCAGGTGTCCCCAGGGAGGTCAGAGAGGAACCGTTAAACATTTGTTAAACTCTCCTAACTTCAGGTTTCATTTTTCAAGCAACCCGAAGGAGGATTTTTTTGTAAAACTGGTCCAAAGGAGATCAGTTCCCCAACCTATGAGCACTCTGAACTCTATGGAAGGAAACACACCAATTACGATTTAACTACAAAACAAACTCCTTGTCTTCAGCTAGACCCTGATCAAGGCTTTGCCAATCCACACGCCAAGCACAGTACAACAGGAATTCCCCTGCAGCTCTCTCCTGACATCCACTTAAAGCTGGTAGCTCTCATTCCCTCACCAGCTTGCTCCTTTCTGTCGCCAGAACCTACGTATTCAAAGATGGCTTAAAAAGAAGAAATGAAAAGCGGGTTTGGAGCTGCAAACGCAGGGATCTGCACAAATCTCAGTGAATCAGGTGCAGCCTGCCTGGTTAGATGGTGTTTTCCAGCCTCCGCCTTCTCTCATTCTTTTCCTTCTTTCTAAACAAACAGAACAGCTTGTATTCAGCATCTGAATGGTAAGTTGCTGCAGAAAGTTTGCTTTAATATTTATACGTTCAGCACTGCTACATGCCTCTGAGCTCTATCAAAGCCTTTATTATAGGAGCACTGAAAGGAGTGAGGACAGGGAGAAGTTAGCTGATGTGGGAGACTTCCCTCATGTGTGCTCTCTCTCTCTCTCTCTCCCCATGTACAAAAAGCAGAATTCTTTGCCAACGCCTCTGGAAGAAGTCCTTTTAATATTTATCAACTGCTACAGTACCTGTAACAAGAGCAGGCAGTAGCACTACAGCTCGCTGCAGGTGACTCCTGCCTCCTCTCAGTCCTGGAGAAGGGGATGAGCGCAGGGAACTCTCCCTCCAGGTGAAGGAGCAGCTCTCCATCTCACTAATGAAGGCAGCAGCAAGCTCGTGGCCGTGCTCCCTGCAGCCACCCACTAAGCTGCCTGCGGGGCAACCCAGGGGCAAGGGGCTGCTGCACAGCACAGGCAGGAGCTGAACTCCAGTGTGGCACAGGGTTACGAGCCTAGGAGATGGAAGCGAGCGCTCAGCTCAGGCTCTCCTGTCCCCTTCGGGCGGTATCAGAGCGCTTTGTGTCACACAGTTCCCCCAGGAGGAGCAGGCACTGTCCACAAACGAGGCCGTTCTGTGCTTTGTCACAGTAAGTGCCTCTGAAACAGATGCAGCAGCCGCAACTGCCTTTGTTTATTGCAGCCCAAGGGCAATGCTTTCCTGGCTGCTGCTGCTCGTGGTGGCTGAGCACTGGGTGGCAGCAGGGACGGTGTGGTTGCCTGGTGGCCCAGCTGCTCCCGGTAGTGGGGTGGTTGCCTGTGGAGTTAGTGCCACCAGATGCGGGGGCACTGCACAGCACTGGCAATGGGGCTGCTGTGTGCCCCCAACATCAAGTGCCCTGCTGCTGCCCCAGTGAGGCAGACAAAAGCAGGACTCAGATTCCCCTTCGCCTTCTCCAGAAGCTCTGAGTTTTTCTTCCCAAGCACTTTGGTTCCGCAGGACCACAAGCCCAGAGACTCCCAGGGCAGGCTGCTATTGGGGTGCCAACAGCGGTTAATACTGATTTGAAAAGAGCAGATAAAACCCTCAGAACTGGGCTTAAAAAAACACCCACTGAGATTTTCTGCATTTACTTGCTTATTTAAAATTCCACCACTTCAGTGAGACAGCAAAAATCAGACATCAGCTCCCTTTGCCTACAGTTAAACAGAGCTTACACACTGCTGTAGCTACACAAAGGGAAAGGACCTGAGAACAGTTTCTGCTTCATTAGACAAAATACAATGGTTACAGAACAGTAAAAATCAATAAGGAAATACTGAAGCTTGTAATGGATATTGGAAGCCATAAAGTCTGCACATACGGAGGGACCACAGGCCAAATTTAGCATCGCCCTTACAACATCCCTGCCACCCCTTGTTGGTTACACATGCTAACAGGTTGGCTCAGCACTCCATAGGCCCTGGAGGTGCCCTGGGGTTTGCAGAGACTGTCCCCTGCCCCAAGCACCCTTCCAGCCACGGCACACACTGCTCAGCCACGTCTCCAGAGGACGAGCTAACTCCCACTGCAGGAATGCTGATCTTCAAGGGAAAGAAACTGCAGGGCAAGTGGTCGGCCTGCAGGAGTGCAGCTAATGAGCCTTCAGCACTCCCTGCTTGCTCCTCCCCCTGGAAGTCTGACTGTACGGACTGCTTCCTTGCCTGCATCATAAGCAATTGTGAGCAACCCCAGGGGATCCATCAGCTGTCAGGTTGCCGGAGAAACATGGAGAATATGTAGGCCATAAAATCAAACTAAAAACCAAGCACCTAATTAGTATGCAAAAAATAGAAAATAAAACCTGAACGGGAGCAAAACACTGAACGAAAAGTAAAAATAAACCGGCCCTCATCTGTCCTGAGAGCAAGCTGCAAACCGGCTCAGCAATGCTTCGGCCAAGGGCAAAGGCTCTCAGCACCACACTCACTTAGAACAGAACCTCCTCCGCTTCAAGTCCAGAAGCTGCCCAGTGCCCCCAGCAGGAGCTGCTTGGGGCCCCCAGCCAAGCTGCGTCCTATGAATCAGCTCCTCTGGAGAGGTAGGTCTTTGTGGTGTAACTTCAGTTAAAGCCAGGCAATCTTTGCTGACAATAGGGGTACAACTACTAACAAAATCTAAATGTCACCAGCAAGGACGGCAGATGAGCTCTGTGCGACCCCCGCCTGGCAGGAACCTTAGGGCACTCCAGCCCAGTGCTTTCCAAGGACCCACCAAGAAGTTCAGTTCTAAAGTTACTGACAACCGCGATGGCACAAATCTCAAACACTGCCAAGTGCGACAGCTGGGGAAGAGCTGAAGAGAAAGCCCCAAATACTGCACCCATCACTCCTATTATTAACATGCCATTTAAGGTCTCTTTAGAAAGCAAACATATCCCTGCTGACACTGCTGACGTTGCTGTACAATCTGTACTTTCTCTAAGCAGCTCGCCAGACATGATAAAACCATTACAAAAGTTTCACAATGCAAATCACTGTCTGTGAAAGGAGGAATCGGATGAAGTGTTCATGCAGCTGCCCCTGGTCAGCATGTGAATCCACAGGCACAGTGGGGAACACGAGGCGTGCCGACACAGGAGCTGTGGTGTAGGGAAGGCTCTTGAGTACCTGTGGCCTAGGTCACATATGGGAACATGGAAGTAGACGTGTGCCATGTCCTAAGGTGCAAATGGGCTTCTGGAGGCAGGAATCATCAAGTATTGCTTGAACTTGCTGGAAAGGGTAAGGGCCAAAGAGCTTGCCTGTAGCTCCAGGTAATCTCACACTGTCAGAAAATCGCTCTTTTTTTTATACCTGCTATCGTTGCTATTCCCAAAGAAAGCAGAGACATCAAAACAACACAGCCCCAAGCCCAGAACCCCAAGGATGCTGACAATTTTTCCTTCTCCTCAGGACAGAAGGACTCCTCCCTGAGACCTGCACAGCCTCTCGGCAGCACAGACCCCTGCTACGCAAGGAGAGGCACTCCTGGGGGGGATGGATCAGTGCTGGCAGCTCAGGGGGGGCAGAGAGAGCCCTGACCCTCTCCCTCAGTCTAACTGGCTGCTTCTGCTGAAGGACAGCAGGAGACAGATGAGAGACACAGCTCAAATAAGCACTGCTCTAATTCAACATAAGCATTCAAAATAACAAGCAGTACTTTAGAATCAGGATTGCAAATCACAACAGCTACATTTTAAAGCTACAGAGGATACTTTAATGCTATAATCCATATTAATCTGACACTAAGAACAAGACAAATACACCGTGGATACCAATATGGTGCAGATGGTAAAGAGCAGGGCCATGTTAATGAAAGATGAGACTCCACTATTCTTTCCTCTAGCATGCGTATACACTTCCCTTAAATATTTACTCTAGCATTCTAGTGCGGGCCAGTCAGTCTGCAGCTGACAGCAGCATGAAGCGCCGTGGTGTAACATGACAGCAGACAACAGCAAGCATCCTAACTCCAAGGCAAAGCTTGCCTCTTATCAGGGATTTCAGTCCTGGTCAGATCTCACAACGTAACTGCTGCTCAGAGATGCTCCTGAAGTCAAGGAGAATGACGCGTGAAGGCTCATCCTACAAAGTGATGACCAAGCTGTCCCTGGTACAGCATGAAACGTGCACAGGAATATCTCAACTCACCCTTCAGTATGTGTCGAACAATTTTAATGGAGCTGCCTCTCATGTTCAGAATCTGATGGACTCTCTGACGAATCTGACCAGGAGAGAGAAGTAAGGAATCTTCAATAGAACATAAAGCCATGCGCAACCCCACTTTTTCCATTCTCTTTGAGATATGAGTGGAAAACACAAGATCCACAAAACCCAGCTCAGCCTTGCTAGTACAGTCCCAGAGCACTTAAAACATTCAGGAAGGTACATGTGCCATATACAAGTAACCATAAAATACAGTCACAAACCCCAACGCGCTCATGCCAGAAAGAATGCAGTATTTCACAGAGGTCAGGAAAAGTCCCCATCTGCAGCCTGTCTTTGAGAGACCTTCCAAGAGAATATTCCCTTTCTGCACTCTCAGCAGTGGTATAAACTGGGCCTTCCAATTTCTAACTGTGACCTTGCTCACGGCAGTCTGTATGAACTCAGTGATAACCATCAGCTCCTATATCTACTACTGCCCTCCTAACTGTTGTAACTTCATGAAGCCACACGGACACAGGGCAATAAGCAGAATTCCTCTCAAATAAAGGAATTAAGGATATTTTCAAGGATGGTCTTGTTTGTATCATGCAATATTTGCAATATTTTTCATTATTGTATCATGGAAACATTGCAACATCTGCAAGGATTAGTCTTGTTTGTATCATGGATGGAAACACGGTGATCCACCAGCTCTGTATACAGCTTTACCTGGGGAACATTGGCGTTACAGATTTCTGCCATGATGTAAGAAATGAGCTGTAGAACAAAGAGACCGGCATCCAGGCGACGGAGATAGAATTCATCTTCCATGTCATCATCTATTATCTCTCCTCTGCGCACCATGTCCTGGAAAGCAGTGCAAAGAAAAGGGGTCAAGGCTGTCTCTCAGAGAACTTCCCATTACTCATAGCAGAATGCTGGTGATATTTGCAGTTTCTCAAGAAATGCTTTGTTCCCCAAAACATTAACATCCATACATTTCTTATAAAAAAAAAGTACTTCTTTCAATAACGTATTTAAATCCACAAAATATTTCATTCAATTTTGAACGTGGCTTTGCCTTTGCTGGTGCGAAGTGCGTCCATCCACAAACTACAACTTTAATTTAAACACAGAAGTTATGTTTCTAAACTGAGCAATCAGAGACTGTGAACAGGAAACAAACCAGCTCTTTGCCAAGACGGAACAAAACCCGTGCTCTTCTGCTGGCCATCTGAGGGTGCTGTTCAGCAGTGCAGGACATGACTCCTGCAGGCTCAAAGCCCTGCTGGCTTTCTAACCTCATCATTGACTGGTGAATAAGAAATCAGGTCTCAACTTCTGCACGAGTACACTTTCACCATTCGCAGCCATTCTCCTCCGAAGCCATTGGCTGGGCAGAGCGATGGGGCTGAGCCTCCAGCTGCAGCCAGCAGAAGAGCTCTGCTTCCACGGGATGGTTCTTCCTTTCCCTGCACATAGGGTGCTTTGCTAGAGGCCCATACAGAGCCCAAAGGCAGAATGCAAGAGGCTGCTCCACCCTCCTTGTTCAGACAGAGCACTTGCTGGTTCAACACAGTGGCAAAGCAGCCCTGAGCAACGAGCCCTGAGCAGCTCCCTGCAGAGAGGGGCCCTCCATGTCACAAGGTGAGCCCACCCCGACTTTTCTCAGCGACCAACAGAGTGCAACAACCGATGTCGCGTATGACCTTTCCCATTTCGGGGGTTTGGGTTTTGTTTTTGTCTTTAGATAAAGGAAACAGCTTGTCACACCCTGCGAGCTCGCTGCAGCTCATGTGATTTATTATGCGGCAGGCTGGCAGGTGGGCACGCACCAGCAGAGCAATATTTTCTCATTAGAGCCATCACCGGCGAGAGCACTGTACCTGTAATGCTCACAGAGCGCTTTCTTCACGCGCACATGCTTCAGGCAAACACACACAAGGTCACCAGCACCAAAGCTGACTTCAGCCACCAGATCTTCCTGCTTCGTCAAACCAAACCCCTTTGTCTATTCACAGGGAGAGTCCTTCAGGCACGAGAAGGAAGATTAACCCTGTGCACTGGACAGCGCAATGAACATTCACCATACACAAATCTGATGAAGTGACTTAGAGCTGCAGCTGTTTATTGCTGCCTCCCAAAACTGAAAAGAGAAAGCACAGGTGATGAAATGCTTTCCCATTCCTCCTAGGAACCCAGTTTGCCATTGAGAGAACAAGGTAAGTCTAAGAAACAATGCCTAGCTACCAATGTCATAAAGCCAACTGCATGGGCTATACCTCAGGATGCCTCAACTCCGGTATCTGCACAACTGCCATTTACTCCAGACTCTCAAACTCACAGGCATGGGCATGACTGGGTGGAACCTGCAGGCAAGCTCCTGCCAGAACAGAAGAAATGCAATTTTGTGCAAGCAGCAACTTTCCTCACCCTACATCAATGCCAAACTGAACGAACCTGGCCAAATCCGGGCTCTAAAGCCGACAAATGTTGAGTCTGGCAAGACAGAGGTAGGCAGCTATTCAATGAAATATCCAAAAACCTCGTTCAAGGAAAAAGACAAGGCACTCACTCCCAGAATTACCGCTTATGCTCTCAGTGCACACAGGCTTAATGGCTGCTCTTCTCAACAGCACTAAATTCCTGAACAGAAAAACATCAACAGGCAACCAGGATTCCGAATCGCCAGAGCAGGAAACAAAGGCCATTTCTGCTCTGTATTCTGATCCCAGCACGGTGATCAGAGGAGCAGAATCCAGGCAACTGTCGGCTTGATTACGCAGGGAAGGCAGCAGTCTTAAGAGCCCCTCTCGACAGAGAAGCAAAATTATTTTGTGCCAGTGAATTAAGCAGATACGAATTAGAAGACGGGTACAGTTTTAAGTGCTTTTTTCACATCCTTTTTATTATTAAAAACAATAAAAAAAAAACCGCCAACAGCCTTTAAATGTTAATCTGCCTCCGTACAGTACCAAATAGCCACCTTTCCACTTTGTCTCTCTTTCAAAGCTGTCAAGTCGCTAACCTCCAAATGAGCACTCAGATGCCATTTCTAATCTGCCAGCAATATGTGCTGAGATGCCCCTTGCTGATGGGAGAAGACAGCAATGAGATGGGCTTCTGTGAAGCTAAAATGAGCTTCTCTCGCACTAATGAGGCAGGACTGACAGGCCTCAGGGTGTCAGGTAAAGACTCAAAAACTGAAGATACAATGGATCAGCCGCTGCTGCACCAGGGATCACGTCTGCTCCACACAGCCACCAGATTAGGGCCCAAAGCATTCTCTGCATCCTCCTCCTTCTTTACGCATCATCCACCATTCCCCAGCAAGGCTGAGAGCAGACTTTGCTCGGAGCAAAGCAATCCTTCACATAGCAATTAGGCTAATCATGGCGTTATCTCCTCTGATCACTTCTGAACAGATCCCACGGAAGCATACAGCTGGGTAACAGGAGATGAAGGGATGCTCTCCTGCTGGACCATGTTCTGTTTCACTGTCCAGATTCATGGCGCAGTTTCACAACAACTGTTCTTCGGAATAAGCTGGCTTAAAAAATTCCTCCCCTCCCTCCTACTCTCAGCAATTCCCACGCCTTCACTGCCAGTCTGAAGGGCTGAGCTATAAACCAGATCACTAAAAGAAAGGAAAGGGAAGAGAACTGCAAGGGCAGGAGCTTCTTATGCCAGCTGCACTACTGAAGATAAAACTCCAGGTATGATACCTTCAATCATTCTTTGTATAATCAGGTTTCCACTTCTTGTAATGCAAGACTTACACCAGGATACTCTGTCCATCAGACTCAAATCTCTCTTTCTCTCTCTCCTCAGGATAGGCTGAACCTGTAAAATCTCATTGTGTCTTTTTTTTTTTCTTTGGGGCAGGAAAGGATCCGTATTCCACATTTTTGGAGTACTAACGATGTCCTCAACCACAAGAGGAAGGTCAAAAGCCCCCCAAGTGACAAAGCGCAGCTTCTACAGGACCATGTTCACACATCCACTTCAATGATTCATGAGCAACAACTACAAACGCTAAAGCAGCCCATAAATCCTATCAGAGCCAGACAGCTCCCCGGCCTGATGGGCAGAACGATGGCTTCTCCCCGCCTCTGCCTGAGGAATCCACCAGAGCCTCTTCAAATCTCAGCAGACCATTTCCCAGTGACCATTTCAGAATGCTGAAAACCAAAGACAACCATAACCCCAGGAGTGTTCCAAGTGAGAAGTGAAGCTCAACATCAGAATACATAAGCACTGTGCCCAATATTCTAACCCCACTCAGGATGCTGGGAAAAAAAAAATAAAAATAAGGCAATTTATTTTGGGAAAGCGGAAATGTACTTCATAATGACTGCAAATAACCATGAAAACACTTTGAAACCCTGGGACCCAACCAGAAGTGGAAGGCACACAAAGCAGAGCAGATGCATTTCTGACCCCTTCTGCTGACGGAGTTCAGCGGTAGCTACCAGAACAGGGTGATCCTAAGTTCCTGGTGCTTTATGTTATTGTCTTACAAAGGATAAGAGTTATCAGGTAATATTTAGATAGACCTTATTCTGGACTATTCAGAGAGCAGCTTATTCACCTGCTGTTTACTGCCCTGCCAGTACACACAAAACAGAATAATAATAATAATAAAAATCTAATGCTGCTTTGGCATTTCTCTGTCACTGGGGACCTGTGTGTCGGACAGCCCAGAGAACATTTGTGCTGATGCACTCCCTGCTTAAAAGACCTCACAAAGCAGCTCTAACAATAATAACAAACTTTGAAAGACACCTCGTGGCTCTGCTCCATGCTGCAATAGAAGAGGATGTTAGTTCTGCTGGGGATTGCTTCGTTTGGGGAGAAGTGGAGCTGTGGGATATGTGATGATAGTACTGGACATAATTCAAGTTTATGGAGCTGTCACCAGAACACAAACACAACACAGTGCACATATTTTAGCGCATTTAATCTCACAACTACTCTGAGAAATAGGAAAACATTTTATCTCCCAGCTGTGGAGTGGGGATACAAGTAAAAATAGTAGCTTGGTGACACACTGAATATGGTGCTTAGAGATGATCAGGATTGGAACCGGACAAATTTCCAGTCTAGTCCAGCCCAGACTCCCAGCCTCCTAATCTCTACCACCAGGCTCTGAACACTGCTTTGAAAACCAACGTCCTTCACATGCGGAGTGCAAATCTGCTTCTCAGGGGTGACATGCAGCATGAGTAAATCTCAGTAAAACACTTTGATATTTTCTGTTGAAATATATTGCAGAAGGTCAAAGCACATACGGGATGTTTCTGCCAAATCCTATTATTAGCACTAATAGGAGTGAAGAACTGAGATCCATTTACTGTGGCCAGGCCAGCCCACAGAGCCCCACAGTAGGGCAAAAGCACATTGGCTTCTGCATACAGGAGGAAAACCTGAGTGCTTACGTTTTCTCTTCTCCTGTGTACCAGTAAACGTGAATGGATTATTATTATTAACCAAATGGCTTTCTACACAAGCTGCCTCACACCCAAACAACTCCCTTCAACCCAAACCCCCTGCTCTGTGCGGGCTGTTTGCTACAGGTGTTAACATCTGCAGCCTTCTTCAGGACCTCTTTGGATACAGGCACACACACACTGGCTCTGCATGCTGCCTTTAAGAGCTCTGTACAGCAGCTGCCCAAACGCTGTGGGATTTCAGCCAGAAAAAAACAGCTCTGCTTTTTGAGTTCTAAAACCCACACACCAACATCGAAACGCAGAGAATAAATAATTTCTTCTTCCGTTTTGAGGTGGGTGAATGGAGAGTGGAGGGACAGCAGAAGAGGGTAAAGGCCGTTTGTCTTCAGGCCACCGTCCGTTTGTGAGGCTGCAGCTGTCCATATGGAGCCCAGACGCTGGTGGCAGCAGCAGCTCCATTCATCTCTCAGCCCCGTGCCTTTTGCTGCTGAGCTCCAGTGCCCCCCAAGCATGTCGCCGGTGCCCAGAGCAGAGGCCTTGGCAGTGTGCGGACGGCTGTCTGTGAGGCTGCTGGGGGCTGCAGCCAGGGCACGCCGAGTGCCCACACGGGGACGGCGCTGCGGTGATTATCTCCGTCAGCGCTAATCAATCTCATGCCCTCCTCTGCGCTGATACAGATAATCTTGTGGGAAGCGTGCCAAGCTCGCTAACAGCTCTGCAAGCTGCTTCCTGACTCCGACAGCTCGCTCTCTTTCACAAAGTCTGTTCCAGACTCAGTTCCAAGAAAGTACTGTGCGGTACCCAAGCTCGTGTCATTCAAAACGATTCACTGCTGGTGTGCTCCGAGCGCACCAGACTTTGGCTCTGGCCTCATCTAGCTAATCAAAATAGAGGTTCCCTTGCAGGAGATCAGAACTCTACAGACCAGGGTAGGAATCCTCGCACATTACCGTGTAATTGTCTCTCTGCATTTCACTTACTCTCCATCTGCCAAAACAAGCAACATTTCAGCCAAGTAAAAGAGAAGGCACACCAAAGCACAGACTTAGGCCCTCCTAGTAAAATTCACTCTAAGAAATGGCCAGAAACACTGCTGTGAGTGAATTCCCAGTCCATCATATCTGGGGGAACCAGAAGCTGGAGAGGGGTAACAAGAGCTGAGGGGTAACGGCACAGGGATGAGTTCAGGAGGGCAGCTGGCAGATCAGCAGCTCTGCACAGTGCCATGCCTGTGCAGAAGCATCAAAGACACGTGGTAGCACAACTTATGCAATACATACATGTTTCTCTCCATCAATCTTCTTATCAGCTGCCTGCATTGCATCCAGGTACTTAAAATACAGTTCCATCAGCCTATCAACCTGCAAGGGCAGAAGAGATAGACCTAAGCAAGAGAAAAAGAACAATGCAATCATCTTATCCTTAATGCTATGCCGTTTTCCTCCCAGCTGCAGTCTTCGCAAAATAGCAGGTAATTCTGTCACTCACAGGAAAGAATGCACTGGAAGGCTGGTACAAGTGCTGGACAGATGAGCATGCTGAGTCTGCGAGCATCTGAGTGCAATCCCATATCACAATACAGCCTCATCAGCTCCAGATAAAAGGAAGCAAACAGACGTGTTCCTGTCTCTCTCTCTCTCTCTCTCTCTCCTGTGCTCTGGTTCTCCAGCTCTCCTGGTTTTTAAATGAACTTTTCTGTCTATAATGAATGCAATTGTCAAGCTTCTGTTAAATGCATGAGACACTTTGGCTCTCCTGCTCTCTGTATCAGGCAACTGAAACCTTTTCTCGTGATGGGAAATTTTCTGCAATTGGTAGAATAAGTTATGAAAAAACACCTTTAAAACATACTGATGAGAAATACAGAAGAACCAGTATATTCCCAGCGGTAGAATTTACAAACCCCCTGAGAATTACTGATTTGCAAAAGCTGCTGTTTCTGTTTCATAGCTGTTTGATCCATCCACTATCATGTAAATATTTTGGAAAGAATTTCCCAGACTAAACACCACCAAAGCAATGCATTTTAGAAGAGGAATGGGGAATGCTAAGTGTGTACTAATGGAACTCCTGCAATTTCTGCAAAAGAGCTTCACTAGAAAAAACAGGCACCTTTCCCTGCTCCCCTCGTCCTGTCAGAGGCAGCACAACGTGTTACAGGGTCAGCCCTCGGCACAGACGCACAGTGCAGCACTGGGAACCCCTACTAGCATGTGCACCAGAAAACAAGAGTGCATATGATGTGGGAGGCCAAACACTAGAGGCACTGCCAGTTCTCCAGTTTGCAGACAGCAACATGAACAAGAGAACAACGGCACGTGAACATACAGGTCCCCACAGGCAGGAGCAGGGACTGCTTTTTAGTAACTCGGCACATGCCCGCAGGCACCTGGCCTTACCAGGCACCTGGCCTTACCAGGCACCCTCCCAGCCCTGCTGCCCGTGGGCTGCAGGCACACAGCAGCACATTTACTCACCTTCTCACTGTCATTCTCGGTAAATTTATTCAGCAGCCGCGTCCTCTGCTGCCCTCTCAGGTTTCGCAGGAGGGAGGCCAGGATGGAGCAGACATGTTCTAGAGAAACAAAATGAAAATTGCATGCTGAGATCAGAAGCAGAAACTTATTTTCTCTGTAACATGCTATCAAATTTACTACTACGACGCCCACATGTAGCCTCAATGAGCTGGGTTTCCTTTCCAGCACAGTGAGCGGGGGCAGCGCAGCAGTACAAGCAGCAAGCCATGTTCGTGGGGTGTGTGGGCAGCTCCCATCCACCACAACCCAGCCAGGAAGGCCTCCCCAGCCCTGCTGCACTGCTCCTGCTGCACCAACTCTGCTTTTCCTCAGCTACCCTGGAAAAAGTGACTTACATGGAGCACAAATTCTGCATCAGTGCAAGTGCCCAGGCTGGCGTGCAACCCTAGAGCATGATACAAAAAGCACCACCCACATATAACCTGAGCAAGACCTCAGGGCTATTTGCTACTGACATTTCCAGAGCTCTGGCACAGGTGACTCAACGCACCCAGTCCAGGCTCATGGCAGTGACAAGGGTGACCCTGAGCTCCTGCACAGCCACCAGCTGCACACATCACACAGATGGAGACTGCACAGTGCTGCCATGAAGCCACAGGAGTGCCCAGTCCCACACCCCACTGGTGCTCCAGTCCCTTACAGCATTACTGCAGAACCAGGATGTGCCGCTCAAGTGCTGGAGCATCCTATGGGCTTACCTGTTTTCACATGCCCTAATAACTCACATTTTTAAGGAGAAGCCCCCTAAGTATCTCAAAATGTTCTGCCAAGAAAAATCTTATTTGAAGATACTGACAGTGGCACTAAATAGTGACATTACTGATAGGTAAGTAGGGCATGGAAAGGTCCAACCCCAAACACAGAGCCCAGAGAGCTGTGATCATACTGCAATGCTTTGTGTAGGACAAAATTCCAATGACTGAGAAAGTTCATTTTCGTGATTTCTTGTAACAAAGAACGTTAACTTTAATTGATATACATACAGCTCTGTACTTAGCATTGTGGCTCATTCAAATAACAAAATCCTGTCCTGTTTGGAAGGGCTGACAAGAGCAAAAGTAACAAACTGGCACAATAAAGTTCTGTTTAAGCGGAGCGACACTCACCCTAAGTGTTCATTTTAGAAGAACACCAAACAAAAATGCCTCCTGCCTTCTGACAGAAGGTTTTTCACCAAAGACACTCGCGATCATCTTGCTGTTCCGTTGCTGCCTTTTCAGTTCTCCATGCCCAGGGAACTTATCTATGCAGGCATTCATTCCAAGGGCTTTGCCAACTTTCAACGTGTGTTGCAGAAGAGTAAGAGCATACTGACTAAGGAACAGGTTCTGCTGCTGTTGTTTTTAAAGGTCGCGTACAGCTGACTGGCTCCAAGGGAGGTTTCCTTTCTGCTGGAGGGTGAACAGGCAAAAAACCCACACTGATAGGAATTCTCATTTGGAAATTGGCTGAACTAATTTCTCAGGTTATCAAATTAAGTATTCCTAAGTAAAACTGACATCTAAGTCAAGAGAAGGCATTTAAATTAAGATGAATTGAACAAACATCCTTTTATAGTTCATTAGACTCTCCAAGTGAGCAAAACTAGACTGCAATAACTGTATAGAGAAAGAGCAGAACATGCAGCCCATCAAACAAGCTCTGATTGCTTCGCCACAGCCTCTCTAATTCAGAAGGAATTGGTGTTCTCTATTTTTAGCTCACTGAGTCTGCTCAAGAATTTCAAGTTGGAATCCAGCACTTGGATCTGACGGTTGGCTTGGGAAGTCCAGAGCCCAAAATCCTTCTGCCTTTATGGACAGCTGAGATACGCTGACCCTCAGCTCAGTTTTGAAACACAGCATTCAACACCGCATCATCTGCATTCCAAAATCTACAATACTGGAGCATTACTTCAAATCTCACCCCCAAATGCACCCAAAGAATTACCCAGAGCCTATGCAGATGGGGCTGCTGGGAACTGCATCTAGGTGGATAGGGGAGCCCCTGCCCTGCACCCTGAACTGCTTGCACGCACCAGGGTAATGCCTGCAACAGGCTCCAGGAGAGCCCTGTGAAACATCTCCATTAACTGCAAGTTGTCAGTAACCTACCTGCCCAGTGATGCAAAACAAAGAACGCTGGACTTGGTACCACAGCATTTGAGAGTTTATTTTAATAAAACTCATTTTGAGATTCAATATATCAACGTCCACCATTTCTTCCGAATATTAGCGAACGGATACACGACGTGAAAGCCATTTGCACAGATAACCCCATTTTCCCAAAGGCAGATTTGCTTTTTCCTATCACAGAAATAGTTCCCTTTGGGGAACCATTCCAATCCCTTTAGGGCTCCCCAGGCTGCTACCTGATGCTCGCAGCAGCCAACGCTGCACAAGGATGTCATCTGCAGATGAAGCGTAATGAAAAATTAAGTCAATGACGTGGGCCACAGATCCAGATCTCACTACTCAACAGCCCATATTCTAGCTCGAGCATTCTCTGGGTAAGAAGAATTAAATAACTGTATTTTCATACAACAGATGAAGATTTCAGAGCAGCCCCAGCCTCCATCACTTAAATGCAACCACAGAACCATCCCCACAGCAGTGTCTTCCAGGAGCTGCCTTGCCAAGCCATTACCCTCGTTAATGTAACGTTAGCAACTTTCTGATGTTGGTGCTCCAAAACAATTGTACTGTTACCAGCTCACCACTGGCACATTTTTCAAGAAGAAAACAGTCACTTGCTGAATCTGTCACTTCTCCTCACCACCCTGCCTGCCAGGAAGGAACAACCCGCCACAGCCTACCCAACCTGCCCCAGCTCTGCAGCTGCCCCACACTACAAGCTCCATGTCACGGGGCAGCAGGAGGCATCTGCTCCCCACCTTTCCTCCTGAGGATGTCGGGCATCTGGTTCCAACTGCACCAACACAGTGCCTGGGTACAAAGCTCCCTTTCTGTTGTTGTTTCCCAGCTGCCTTCCCACAGATTGCTGCAACAGTTAAGGATGGGTACTGGGCAAGCCTGAGACCCGCTCACACCTCATGAGCTCTTGACAGCATTCATCCCTTACAGAACTGAGAGGAGTAATGAACAGGCACAACGTCTCCGGCATCACTGGAAGTATTTACAGCTTCTTCCAAAAAGTAGTCAAGTATTAACAAAATGGAAATGGCAGTGTTACCAGAAGCAGGCTGGCTCTGACCCTAGATTCACAGGGTCTTGCAGTAATATTCCAGAGCACATTTTTGTTAAAACAGAATTTTCCAGGAGAGAGAGGGGAAAAAAAAAAAAAAGAATAGAAAAAAAAGCAACTTCAAAAGCGTGCAGTTTATTTCTGCAATGCTTGATGTTCATCGAGTCACACTTCAGTGCCCAGAGCCACAAAAACACTGCTTTTGAGGTGACATTTGTAGTTGCCTCATTACTCTTTTCAAAAGAGTTTTGCATCAAAGAGTTAAGAGCCTCAAACAACAGACCCTACAGGAGTAAAATAACTTATTAACAGCACATAAAACAGAATTGCCAGGAACTGCTGATACCAAAACAAGCAGGGCAAGTGTGTCATCAGCAGCCAGCGAACAGGCAGGCTGCATGGGGCTGGGAGCTGCAGGAGCAGCGATGGGGCTGGCACGCAGACCTACCTTCGTGCTCTTTTTCAGTGGTTCCAACCTTCTTGATCTTCTTAGGTGATTTCATGAAGAGTGGAAAAATGGTCCTCAGGCCAAGAATGTCAACAAATTTGTGGCAGTTGTCTGTGCCCTCGGGTCCAATCATGGCATGATCCAGCACCTTCAGGGCACTGCTGCGAGAAATCTTCTTTTCTCTATGAAAAAAAAAAAGGTGCAACTTAAACTTTTCAGGGATATGAGGAGCTTTGGACTACACTACTTCAAAGAGACAGCATGAAAAGGGAAATTAATGTGACAAGGGAAGTCACAGAGAACAAGCTCTGAGCAAGATTTCCTTCAAGCCAAAACATTACACCGACAAATGCTCTTTTCAGAACTGTAGTCGAGGACAAGCTATTATCTTTTCATTTCTTTTCATTATTTTTATTTCTATTTTCTATTTTCTTTTTATTTCATTTTATATATTTTATATGTATATATATTTATTCTTTCTCAACTACTGAGGAAGTTATTTCTTTACCACCTTACAAACATTAGCATAGAACAGGCAGGGGAGCCTCAGTGGGTACACCAGACCAATACTGTCACACCACAAGGATCAGGATTTAGAACTGGCAATAATTCACTTTAATAAAGGAGTGCGCCTGATGAGCGCAGCCTGGTGGTCAGCTGCAAGGAAGAAACCCCCACCTTCCCTATACAGAAAGCCAAAAATAAAGTACTTCTCAGGCTAGATAATACAATAAATGTTTTCAGGGGAAGTAATTGCATATTGATCAGCATTTAGGAAGGTTGCACAGAGCTGATCTCTGGAATATTCATTGGGTTTAAGTTCAGGCTTTTAGAGATCAATAGTTGCTTGACTGGACTGTCTAGAGTTGATTTTATTTGAAATATTTATTCTGCTGGAGGGCAAGTCGTTTATCTTAGTCTCATCTCGGTGTATTGAGGTAACTTTTAGCTGAACACTAATTCAGAGACAAGCACACAAGTATCACCAAACAGAGAGTGACTTCAGTCTAATGGAGAACCCTGAATTACAGCTTTATTTACAACCACTGTTTCTTCCTTTAATACCTCTGTCTCAGGGAATTTATTACTCTAAAAAGAAGAGGTGCTAACATCATTTGGACTTTCCATATTAGCACAATCTCTCACCAACATGCTAGCAAAAGAAAAATACCACACTTCATGGCAAAGTTCTGTATAAAATGGCTCTGTTTAATTAACCACAAGACTTTAAAAAGAGATGGTCCAAGTTTCCAGAGGGTCATTAGGAACAGCAGGACAAGAAAACATTAAAGCATTTTAATAATCATGAAAAATATACCCTGAAATAATTATTGTTTGCAGCTTTGAGGAACTGCACAGAGCAGTCCGTTTTCACCTCATTTTTGGTATACAAGAGCAAATGTTTTTGTGAGGGTCACAGAAGCGCTTCAGAGCAGGAGGTCACATTGCCCAAGCGATGCGCTTTCTTGTGAGCTTCAGATAATAACAGAGAGCCATGCATTTTCCCTAGGCAACAGAGAATCTTCTTGACACATCCCCCTAGGGAATCCAGAGGCTGCATCCCCTCCAAATCCTAACACAATTTTACAGCAGAAGCAATAAAAGCCTCATGTCAGCGTGCGCAGAACTGACACTAAAAGCCTGCTCTTCGTTCTTTTGGCTTTGTAAGGCAAACTGCATCTAGGTTACGAAGGCAAGGCTGGAGGACTGTGTACTAAAAAGTGTTTCCTGACCTCAAAAATAGTACTGAAATTAATTCTACGTGGCATTTACAAACTTTCCACTGCTGCCTACCCCCTGCCAAACCCTCTTATTTTTGGTAATGACACTCCATCAAACACCCCCTGCCTCCATGGCTGCAGAGCTGCAGTCAAATAACAGGAAATATCACCCTAAGCTGCTGCTTGACTCCTGCAGCCACAGCTCTGCCCTCATAGACCCCTCAGCACCCCGCAGACCCACACGGTGCTGCACTCAGGTGCCACCGCCGCCTGCCCAGGAGCCCACAAGGCAGCAGCACATCATGGTGATGGCCACACATTTGAAGTCTCAGCATAACAGGCAGTGGTGCTGCTTTCATTACTGCCTGGAAAAATCTCCTGAGCACGTTTAACGTTTGGCTGAAGGATGCTGTACTTGCCCGCAGTTCCGTGCACGCGGCCATCAGCAGAACAACGTGGTGAGATGTATTTGGTCGCAGCAGATACAGAATCCTGTGTTCTCTAAGACAGTAATGGAGATTCAAGCCTGATATCTTTATTCTCACACAGCTTATCTATCTCGCATCATTGTCAATAAACTTTCAACTCTTTGTCCTTTCATCTGCACAGACTATGGTACAATGATTAACCGTCTTTAGAGGAAATACAAAAAATAACAGATCTCTCCCCCCAGCCTTCAGAAGGAGAGAAAAATATTCTGCCCTGTTGTGGGCAAGGTGGTGAATCACAGCTGAATGACATCTCTATTCTTTGTTGTTTATCACGAACATATAAAGGTACAGAAGTGTGAGACTCTCAGGCAGCTCTCCAGATAACAGCCATCAAAGCGTGCTCCCTACGTACAAAGTAGCCTGCAGGCTCCATGGCCACACTGCCCAAGGAAATGGGAGCACCTGCAGCATACACCATTTCCCAGCGACAGAAATTAACAGTATCAACTGTCATTGTAATATCCAGCAGATACTAAATATGAAAGAAAAAACACAAATACACACCAAACGCCTGCAGCATCAGTTCTTTGTCTGAATCAGCAACAAAAGTACCAGATTAACACTTTCAAATCCAGTCTGAAAACACCATTAGGTGCAAGAACCTTACTATGCCCTGCTAGGCACTGCTCTCTCTAGATGAGATTTATAGTGTGGGACAAGTCAGGGTCAGAAGGAAGCTAGGCTGGGAATACGACTCAGTAAACCATCAACTCACAGTATCTGCTCAAACAGGTAAGAACAATCTCAGCGTTTCTATTTGTCTTGACTAGACAGATAAAAGGAAAGAAGGGAAAGGAAGAAAAGAGGGAAAATATCTAATGGTAAGTATAGTCCAGACAGCAATAAGGGATAAAAACTTCCAGAAAATATTCACTGAACTGTTCCCTTTCTTCCATTGCCACTTTACCAATCCCATACAGAGTAAGTCAGATTCCTATGCATCAGAAGACTGAGGCCTTAGAAACTCCATCTATTTGACACCATGGAGACAAGATGACTTAATCTCTTTTAAGATGGAGTACAGATACATCAATGAATGGAGCCATGAAAGCATGACTGCCCTTACAGCAGGGCCAGCTTCAACATGGCCCCATGCTCCAACTTTCCACAATTTTAGTTCTTTCTGTTCCGGCACAGATGCTGCTGGCAGTTAAATCAGGCTTTGTCTTCCTAACCTCTTCACAAATACCGGGGTTAAAAATAAATATATATAGCATTCAGGGAGAAATCTTTCCTCCTGTCACAGTTTTCCAGCTGGGGTCTTAGTACAAAGAATGGTAAATAGTAGAGACCAAAAATCGAGGAAAAGCTATCAAAAATCCAAGTGTTGAGTCCCACCCACATGGCACGAGAACTCCAAGTAATTAGTTCTGCAAGGCTAGCTCAGCAGCTTAGTATGTGAGGCAGAGGGAGGCTTCCCTCTCATCCTCAGTTTTGGAGCTTTTCTTTAATTAGCCTCAAGAAAACTCAGTGTTCCTATTTGAATAATCCACATTTGGTTATTTATTCAGTTCCCTGCTGCTGCACATTACCCAGCCATGCGCTGCAGGAATACATCACTTCTCGTTGGTGTTTGCTAACCAGCCTCTGCATGCAGCTCAGCACACTGAGGAAAGCGAGACAGAGCCCCGCTGTGCCCAGTCCTGAGAAGTCTCATCTCAGAAGACACAATTCCAGGCTAGGAAGCAAAAGTTGACACAGTAGAGAGCTCTAGAGACTCAAGGTGTGACAAAACACATCACAAGAAGAGATGAATATTTATGCCTATTTCACAAAAGCATTTTTTGTATCAACATCCACAAGAACTTCCCAGCTCGGATGACATACAACACAGCGAAACCTGAACTGGGGAACAAAAGGAAAAAACATTCCTCCTACAGACATCCAAAGGTTCTCTCTTACCCTTATAAGGGTCTTCTGAATCTCAACAGAATTAGCGGCCTAATCTCTATGGCCATTCTCTCATTTGGGTGTCTTTCACAGTCCTGTAGTGGTGCTTTCCAGCAGCTATTATTATAGTAAACCCATTTCTTATGAAAATTTAAAAAGTGGAGTTTGCATGTCTGAGAAGGTGCACGTAACATGCTGGAAGAAGTCAGGCATATTAGAACACAAATTGTATAAACAGAAAAATACAAGTATCTAGCCAGAACGTGTGCTGGTGGGTCAAAAGCAGGCAAAAAAAAAATCACAAAGTGACATGGTACCTAAGCATCAGATTCATCAGCTGGAGACCCTCGCCTTTCAGGAACCGATCCCGGTTGGAACTGAGCATCAGGCAGGAACAAAGAGAGTCAAACAGGTTCTCCATCATTTCCTGTTCTTCTGCTGTACTGGGGTTGTGCCGTTTAAACACCTGCATGACAAAGAAAACGATTTCCCCGCAATGGAGGGCCCGGTTTGACCCACACTGTTACAGCGTACGTGAACGTTTTGCATCACAAGTTTTAAGCATCTGTCACGCATAAGCCTGCAGTCATCCAAACAGCAACCATACACCTGACTGATGCACTCTCGTAGCTCTGCTGCCCTTTTTGCTGTCCTGACTGTATACCAACAAATGAGCAGCAGCCTAATGCATGACTTGAAAGATGATGCATGGCCTCTGAAGAGAAAGGCAAACTCACTAAGAACATAATTCACAAAACTATGCGGATAAGCTTGTTACAAGAGAACTCCTAGGCTAATGCATACCTGAAGGATCTGCTCTGCAGCACCCTGCCCTACCGACAGTGCTACTGCCTGATTAAGAAACGTAAGCAAACTAAGAACACGTTACCTCCAGCTAGCTCAGTGCTAGAAGTAAGGCAGCACAGCGCTTGGAGTGGAGAACCTCAAGATGGCCAAACTGTAACCAGGCCCCCCCCCCCCCCCC
>JANHGO010003439.1:0-27149 GCA_024606505.1 Aquila spilogaster | reverse complement strand
ACTAAAATGATCAGAGGGCTGGAGCACCTCTCCTATGAAGAAAGGTTGAGGGAACTGGGCTTGTTTAGCTTGGAGAAAAGAAGGTTCTAGGGAAACCTCACTGTCGCCTTCCAGTACTTGAAGGGAGCATATAAACAGGAGGGGGACTGTTTACACAGGTTGATAGTGATAGAACAAGGGGGAATGGTTTTAAACCAAGACAGGGGAGATTTAGGTTGAATGTTAGGAGGAAGTTTATCACTCAGAGGGTGGTGACACACTGGAACAGGTTGCCCAGAGAGGTTGTGGATGCGCCATCGCTGGAGGCATTCAAGGCAAGGCTGGATGTGGCTCTGGGCAGCCTGGTCTAGTGGCTGGTGACCCTGCCCATGGCAGGGGGCTGAAGCTACATGATCTTTGAGGTCCTTTTCAACCAAGGCCGTTCCATGACTCTATGATTCTTTGCCCTGATTTTTTTTTCTTCATATTTTTCTGCTATCTCGAGCTGCAGAAATGTTCGAACCATTGCAGGTATGTCAAAGACACAGCTTCAGTCATTCTTCTCAGAACTTGTTCAGCCTGCTTGGTTATACACAGCTGGGGTTTCACATAGTGCCTGCATACCCCTGAAAGCAGTGGTTGCCCCATGTCTTCTTGGGAGGATGTGGTGCAGGGTAAGGTGAGCTGCTACTGCAAGGTGCTGCTCTAGCTCAAAGCGCGCAGTCTTGCCTACACAAGACAAGTTAGTTTGCTTTTTAGGGCTGTGGAGTGACTTGTGTTGGTGTCTACAGTTCAGTTTTGCTTTGACTGGAGAGGGAAAAAATGGGTAATTCACAGGAGCTCACTGGTGGGTACACTGATATTGCTTGGTGTTCTAGCAGTTCTGCTGTTTCATTGTGCACTATGGGATTACAGTGACTGTACTAACTAAAAGCTCTGCGCATATCCTTTCTAAATATACCCCTGTCAGGAAAATACATGTGAGAAAAACAGATGCATGTGAGAAGGCTGTTGGCTATTCATCTGCCTTCTCTCTCCTCCCCTCTCCCTCTAGCAGAGAACATTTCCTTCTTTTCCATGCTGTGATCAATCCTTCCAGCAGCCCCTGAAACTACTGCAAATATTTTGTAGAGTTCCAGGCCTTGAGGGAGAGGTTGAGTGGAAGGGAGCCAGGCATTTCTGATCCCCTAATTGTAGATAAGATGTTGCTCACCTGAAATTGGTTCAAGTGTGGGGAAAGTTATTTTATCACCACACTTTACCTGAGAGCTGTGGACACACAACTTCTTTTGGTACAGTTTTCTAGCTAGAAGGGGATCACTTGTGACAGCAGATTGGGAGCAAAAATGTTGTGTTCAATGCTGCAGAAAACCCAGCCCCCTGCTCAGAGAGCCCA
Organism: Aquila spilogaster; assembly: GCA_024606505.1. Taxonomy (NCBI): domain Eukaryota; kingdom Metazoa; phylum Chordata; class Aves; order Accipitriformes; family Accipitridae; genus Aquila; species Aquila spilogaster. The sequence continues at coordinate 25,774 of JANHGO010003439.1, read as the reverse complement.
TGTGTTTGCACTTACTTTCTCGCCAGGGAGTGAATCTGCGGCTGAGGCTCCAGTCAGAGTGGATTCCGTCCGAAGCAGCTTGCACCCTGCCATAATAGGGCTCTTGGACGTCGGAAGTCTCTTCCGTCAGGTCACAGAAATGGCTCTGAATCCCCCAGCACTCTTCTTTGTTTTGCCACTTGTTCTGCCCATACCTGTGGGGAAAGGAGGAGCAATGCGAGCCATAGCTACCACCAACCAGATCTATACAGACCTGTAACAGTCCATTTTCACCTAGCTGTGCTAACAGGAGTTCTGCTCTGGAAACTCTTTTCTTCAATAGGATGGTGGGGAAGATTGTTTTTGTGTGTGTCTTGAAGCTACAGTAGACATGTGGATCACCTGCTCTGTGGGAAGCCACATTTGCAGGTGAGCTGTGGTTTTGCTGGCATGTTCGATGATGGACAGAGCTAGTTCAGATGGCTCATTTCCCCAAAGGAACCAAAGGCTCTCATGCTGTGGGGTGCTGGACCAGATGTGCTGGGGACAGGAGCAGGCCTCCCCCGGGGAACGGGTGCCAGCACTGCACCCTGTGGCACAGCAGGCCACTGACCCTCTGAATGTCCTCCCGCAAGGCACCTGGCCTGCCAGACCTTCTTGGGGCAGGCTGACATCCCCTGAGGCTCCCCACAAGCTGCATATATGTGCCACACTGAGGTGCCATGAGGGCATGTGTCATGTTGCTAGCTGTGGCTGCCTTCTGCGTCCTTCGGGCTGCTCAGCTGCAGTTTACGGGCTTGTGATAAGTGCAGAGAGCTGGCAGCAGTGAAGGATGTGGCTGTGCCCAGGTATCCTTTGGCACCTGAGAGATCCCTCTGGCTTGCCAAGCAGGGATGGGCTGCTGAATGAGGCACGCTGGAGTTCCCCTGGCACTTACACTTTATACTGCACAAAGTAAAGCGTGGCTTCTCCCTCTCTGGCCCTTCCAGGCTGCCAGCGCAGGGTGTTGTTGAAGTTCAGTGAGTGAAACTGTACCTCCCGTGGCTTGATTGCATCTCGTAGGTCTTGATTTTCCAGGACTAAAATGGCTGCAAATAATAAGAAACAGTGACAGCACCCATTTGTCACAGGCAGGCACCTCTGCATCCAGGCACACGCTGCTCGCATGGTTTCAGGCTAGCAGCTGGCAGGGAAGTTAAGGCTGGGTCTCATGTTCCAAACTTTCCATGTTGCAGTGACCAGATGTAGAAGTTACAGACCACAGCCAGGATTGTGAAAGGAACTAGTCATGTGTTTTTTTTTTATTTTCCTTTTTCATAATTGAGTTTACTGCCATGAAAGATGCCCAGTGGACACCCCAGCAGAAAAACCCTTCCGATCAGCTCTCAAAGTGTGTAGTACACAGCTGCACCAGTAGTTAAAGGTAGGTGCTCTGTCCTTTCTATCTCAGACTTAACCTGCAGGGACTATAGCTGTTTTAATAGTTACCATAGCTGTGTTTGTTGGTTCTTGCCTAATAAAATAGTGTGACATTCGCTGCTTTTCCCATCTGAACTGTTGGAAAAAGCTGCCCGACAGCTTTCAAGATAAGCTGTTTCCAAACTGAGACAGATGCAGGTGACAGAATCAGTTAACACTCTCTCTGAAGCATCCAAATCCTAACAGGTTTCTGGATTTTGTGACCCAGCTAACTTCATATATGCATACAGCTTTATCTGTGGCATATCTCAACCAGAGACTTTTACAAATTGAACTGAAGCTAGTAACAGAGCTATAAATGAATGCAATGGACATCATGCTCATTTCAGCTGCATTTTGAAAGACGAAATGAGACTAATTTGGAAATGACAGGACTTTTGAAACCAACCTCTGTATCTGACTTGAGCAGCTTCGCAAGCACACCCAGTCCCCCTCCCCAGGAAGGAAGAGAATTCAAAGCCTTTACTTACTGGTTATCTTGTCCTGCAGCAGGTGCATCAGAAAGCAGAGAGAGGAAAGCCTGATCCCCCTCATGCTTACGAGAGCAGCTCCATGACTGAGAGCATCTCTCTTCCTCTTGGGCATGTCTTATGAGGAAGTAATTATTAAACTGCCTATGCTTAAAAAAAATCCCTGTTGTGGCTTTAAGTTAGCTGAAAAACATATGTGTTGTTCTGAATGAAACAACTGTTCTTGGCATCTGCGGTCACTCTGAAGTTTGGAACTAATTATGAAGCAAACTAACAAGGAAAATGTCCTTTTTTTTCAGGGACTAATTCCCAAATGTCTGGCAGTATTGCTTTATCCCAAAGATTTGTCACACAAGATTGCCTCCTGGCTCTGCTAGGATTTTGTTTTTCAGCTTGCCAGTCGCTCAGTGCTGCAGAACACAAGAAATCTTGCTGCAACAACACAAAACACCAGTGGGGCATCATCTTGGTGCTCGCAGAACCATTGGGCTGCAGCAGTCCCATGCAGGCGTGCTGCCACACGAACTCTGAGTGCTGTACCACTGATGTGTCCATCCCACAGCCCTGACCTGAGATCCTGGGCTTGTGATAAAGTGATCTCACTCTGCACTTGTAGATGCCTTATTGCTGTGTGTGCCAGCCTGCAGGAAGCCAGCTGTTGCCTGATGGGTGGTATGGAGAGCGTGGCCACACTGAATATCCCAGCATGAGCCAAGTGCCCTCACATCAGTGAGCAAGAAGAGACAGCCCAACTATGCACAGTGCGGAGAGGCACACAGTAGTGATGCCCACCAGCAAATATAATGTGGAAACTGCCTGCTTGCAGAAACAGGTCATCTTTGTTTGCAGAAACAAAAATTTGCCTAACCTCTCACCTTGGCATTGGGAAAAGGCAGAAGCAAATGCTGCCAGGATGAACAAAAGTGCAAGTTCTTGTGCAAATTAAGGTGCTTTTTGATCAAAAGGCATTCGCTTACAGTAACCAAACTAAACACAACCTAATCAAGAATCTGGCCTTCGTGAGTTCAACTGAGCACATGCACGTCATCATGCGAGCACTGGATTTGCAGCAGGCGCATTATAACTGTAGATGTATAAGACTGAATAGCTAGTTACCACAATATCGGGTTAGCTGAGGAGGAATGCAGAAAAGAGAAAAAAAAGAAAGAAAATAAAGGTAGAAGGTGGAGAGGCAATCTTGGCATTGCCATCTGGGAATTTTTTATCTATCCATTTCGCAAACACATTTTCAAAATTCAATGACTTTTAAGAAATTCCCCACAACACACGCCATTAGAATTTCATCATGTTATATGAGCTCAAGTGTGGGAATAGGGAACTTTTATGAACTGATCACTAGGCTGGAATCCTGTCAAAGTTTAGTCATGCCTGTCACAGGTTGTGTATTTACTTACTTGAATTGTGCTAACACACCTTACCAGGACCCAAGTGTGGAGCTTTGCCAGAATCACTGCTGGCAACAGTACCTCCCATGACAGCAAGACCTCCCAGAGCTGGGATCGGGTGGCAGCATGATTTGGGGCCAGGCTGGCTGCCCCTTTGGAAGGGATCTCCCTTCCAAACACAGAAAGGCAGCTGCTTGCTATGGCTAAACAGGGAAAGAAACACCCAGGCCATGGAAAAAGTCAGGGCTTCCCACACAGCACCAATAGTACTTGTCCTGTAATTGGGCCTGGCAATGTGTTGCAATCTCTTCATGTTAATTTTGTCATCATTGAAACACCCGCTGATAATGTCTGTGTTTTTAGCATCTGTAACATTTTCTTTCTCGTGAACTTCAATCATGTCTCCTCAGTGCTCTGTGCGATAAAAACTACATTCTAGTGAGTGGCAGCTGCACACACCCATATAGACATACTCATCTTGAGTACAACACGTCTCTTGCATATTTAAATAAATGAGAACAACTAAGAAACAGTATTGCTCGAGAATACTTTGAATGGTACTTATAAAGAAATGGAAAATGAAAACATTCCTTTCCCCAGCAGCATCCACATTAGTTACGCTACAGCTGCTGCTTACTTACAGTGCAGCATTTGCTTTGACCCAAACCTTTGTGACACAGCAATTCTGGTGCTTCTGTGAACACACAGAGCTGAGGGCGCAATAATTTTTTCCATTCCTGGAATGAAAGCCTCTCTACACACTGGGTAAGCAGACTTCTTTCTCTTGAAGACTGGCTATTGCCACATAGAGGTGAAAGTTGAGTACCTTCTTGCTGGAAGCCGCCTGACTCACCCTCTCTGATAGCACCACCTTATCACCTTATTTTCCACTGGAGCAAGTTGTTCCTGACCGTAAGAGGAGAAAAAGTGACCCCAGAAGTGCTCCTCCCACAGCCACCTCTGGCTGCTCTCTACTATTGGGAATGAGTCGGCATGTGGGTTTCATGGGCTCAGGCCCATGGAACAGCCTCTCTTGACCAGGTGCTCATCCAATCCGATGCTCCAAGCTGGGCTGATGGCAAGATCACCTTACACATAACCACTCCCATTGGGAGCTCTTCCCTCATATATCTAATCGGGATTTCCCTGCTGCAACCCATAACAGTGGCTTTTTGTGTATTTTCTGTAAGTGCCCCATTCATCCAGATGGCAACAGCGCTGAGATCCCCTCCTGAGCCACCTTCCTGCCTCTTTTGGCATGTCACGTGCACGTGTCACGTGCAGCAGCCCTTCAGCACCTTAACGCTGACTCGGAAAGTGAATCATAAAAGAACAACAAAAACAAAACAAAACAAGAAACCCACAGCATCCACCCACAGTCAAGCAACAGGGACTTTTTTTTCTCAGCCATTCAGGGAAGAGGCATTACAACACAAGAGTTATTACGGAAAAGTTTCTGTGGAAGTGAGACTCACTTTCCCTGTACAGTGCGGGCATTCATTGCTTCCCGCCCACAGGTATGAACTGTTCACCTCTCGCTGTCAGTGGGCTTGGCTCAGTGTTCGGGAGGTGACGGTAAAAAATGCCAAGTGTCATATCCGCACCTTCGTAGTAACAAATGTGAACATGCTGAAGGCTCCCTCTATAGCAAGTCCTTATTTGCACTTAAAATATTTATTTAACAACATGTGAGACACTGCCTTGCACCAGAGCATTAGTAACCAACACCAAAGTTCACTGGAACTGTAGAGAATGTAAATACAAAAATAGTGCAAAGGCTGTTCTTCCATTTAGAAGTTTCTTCAATGAGGCTGATTGATTGTTCCTCTTGCTTACAAAACCTTACATTTTTTTTCCTATAGCTAGAGCACTACGGCTGGTTTTAGCACACTGATAAAAGACCTGGGTTTTGTCAGCTTGTGGGTCCCCCCCCCAAAGCACCTGCAGGCTAAAGCTTACCAGCAGAGACAGGTGGAGTTACTATTCCGTAGGGTTTTTTGTTTGCTTTGGTTGAAGCAATGGTAGAAGCGTAGGAAGCATGCCAGGTCATCTCTTGGCTAGCTGAAACCACAGATTAGGCAGGAGAGGCACAGGGCAAACATTGCACATGCTGCCTTAGTCCACCTACTAGAGCAAAGAGAGGCGGGCTGAAGGCCGGCAGTGCCAGCACCTGCTCTCTGCCGCACTGCCAGCAGCAGCTGAGACAATGCCTGAGCCATCAGCTGTGTGGGCAGGAATTACAGAATGATAAAGGCTGGAAAAGACCTCGAAGATCACCAAGTCCAACCACCAGCCCAACCCCACCATGCCCACTAACCATGTCCCTCTTTGTTACATCCACACCCTTCTCGAGCACCTCCAGGGACAGTGACTCCAGCACCTCTCTGGGCAGCCTATGCCAGTGCTTCACTGCTCTTTCAGGTAAGAAAGTGTTCTTAATATCCAACCTGCACCTCCCCTGGTACAACTTGAGGCCATTCTCTCTTATCCTATCACTGTTACCTGGGAGAAGAGGCTGACCTCCACCTCACCACAGCCTCCTTTCAGGCAGTTGTAGGGTGTGATAAAGTATCCCCTGCTCATGCTGGCTGCACAGTTTCTGATACAAGCTAGGATGCCATTGGCCACCTTATCCAGCTAGGCACTGCTGGCTCATATTCAGCCAGCTATCAACCAGCATCCCCAGCTCCTTTTCTGTTGCGCAGCTTTCCAGCCGTTCTGCCCCAAGCCTATAGCATTGCACGGGATTGTTTTGACCGAAGCACAGGAACCAGCAAGAACCCACACTACAACTTCTTTGTAGGCTGATTTTGGAGACCTCTGTGGCTTTCATGCCAGCGGCTCCTTCAACACACCGTGCTATTACAGGCTGACAATCACAAAGTGACTTAATTTTAAAGTTCAGGTGTGCTTAGTTTTATGAGGTTTCTATTCAGGAAGGCAGCCAGGTCACGGTGTGTGTTCACAAAGACTTTTCCCTCCTCCCACCCTGCTTTCTTCACCATGCGTACATAGAAAAAAAGAAAAAAAGTCAGTCCCCTCTCACTCATCCGTTGTGCAAGTTAAGGTCTATAAGTATCACACCTTCCGGCCTGCGGATCGGCTCTGTGCTTGTCCCGTGGCTTCTCACTAGGGGCTCCCCATCATCTGGAGAGCACACACTAGAACTGAACACTGCTAATGACCTTCAGCACCGCTACTCCCTGTAAAACAGCCCTGCCCGTAAGCACGCTGGTTTCACAAGACTTTGTTTTTAAAAACAAGAACACAGCAACAGTGCCTCGTGTGGATGCAAGACTCCATGCATTCATGAGTCTGTGGAATGAGCTTTTGGGACAGCATCTTGCACCCTCAGCACAGCTGGCTTCCACGCTGCTCAGGGGCGTCATTTGAGCTCACTGCACCATGACCATTTAACCAGAATGGAGCATCACAGAGTAACCTGTCTGCCAAAAAGATCTTCGTTCCCATTTTTTTTTTAATCTCACAAGAAATGAAATTTGGCCGCGTGGACCCCTGTATACCGATTTGCCTTAATGTAACCGGGGGTATTCATGAATCTGGTCACCTCTCCCCATGCCTGTTGGGCAGGATGCGACATTGGCTTATCTCAAACAAAACTGCCACTTTTGCTGCTCCTCCTGGCAGCAAGATAAAGACGTTCTCAATGATCAATCACTCAAATCATGTGTGCTACAAGTCTTTTTGAATACAACTGCAACAAAGCCAGGCTTCTCCAGTCATCCTGAGGTGGTAAACAGAGAGGAACTGTAACCTCACTAGCAAGCAGTGGAGAGGTATAGGGAATAAGAACAGGCAGTCAGGAAGAGCCTGGGTGGGAGAAGGGCCTCGTCTGCACCTCTGGTCACTCCCTTACACCCACCTACTGCCACATCCAGAAAGATGATAGAAGGAAAATATTTGCACTCTGTTTTAAATCTGAAGGCACTATATCTATACGTTCCGTGGAAGGGTATTTTTGGAGGGGCATAACCTTTCTGAGTCCATGCTACTCCAGAGATGTCAGCACAGGGCAGAGTTGGCTTAGACCTGGCACTGCCACTTACTGCTCTGCTGCATGCACACTGCAAGTACCTGACAGCTTCAGGCTTAGTTCTGCAGAACACAGCAAGCTGGCTGGCAGATGCATTTGGCTTGTTCACTCATTGCTTACTCTGTTTGCAACACATTTTCTCTTTAAAAGATATGCCTGGACACTAGAAAATGAAGTTTCTTCAGCATAAAACAAATGAGAAATTGCTTTTTGGCCTGATCACAAATGGGCACGTTAAAAACCCTGCCCAATCTGCACAGCCACTTCTGAGAACCTGAATTCCTAAGGTGTGACTCTTCTAGCTGGAAGCAGCACGAAGAAAGTGCTATTCGTAACCTTAGGAAATTACTTGAAAAGAGGAGCTTGGATGAAAAGAGTAGAAAATACCTTGAAATGGCACGTTCTAGATTTGCCAATCAAATGAAATCAAAACTCTAATAGTATTTTAAATCCCAGTGGGTAAATTAGCCGATTTTCAAGATGCACATCAGAACGCACTTGCTGGCAATTAAGGAGTGAACCTAAGAGCCTTCTGTTTATTTCAGCTTCAAATAACGGTGCTAGGAGTTTCATGGAAACCTGGCTTTCCTTGCTCTGTACCAATGAACCCATTTGAGCGGTGCGACCACTTAACCCTCAGACATCATTTTTAAATAGCACGTGAGGACAGTCCCCAGAACTGTAAAGAACAGTAATTCTACTGGACAAAACATGAAATTGCAAAGCCGATAACGTAGCCAGAACCAGCGGATCACAAAGAGCTCCTGCTGTGTGTCAGGCCCTCAGCCCCTCCACGATGGGGAGGTGAGCCCTCCATGATACGGCACTCTGTGACCTCACATCTGCGCAGGAGAGAGGCCTTTTCCAAAAAAAAGGACTCAAGTTGATCAGAGGATCACCACTGACTGTCCTAAGTGGGATTTCACTCAACGGTCCTAGTTTACAATGTATTCTTCTACATGCTAACACACCTGGCAAGGAGAATACAGTAACTGCCTACAAACAATTACACACGCCCCAGTGTTGTCTATTCATTTTCAGTAATGCTCAAGCACACACTACATACTGTGAGTTAGCAGAGCACGCTTCAAATCAGATGGAGTCTTCAGAACAGAAGCTGACAGAAGGAAAAACAAGAGCACACACATCTGTCTTTTGAGATTTTTTAATTCCATATACAAACATTTTCCACATATTTACATTGGTAATAAAATTGGGACAGGCTCACTGCAGATGGCTTCTGAAGATAGGAAGACGTGGGTTAGACATTAAGAAAATGCTTTCTAAGGATGACGACTGCTCGAGCAGATTGCCTGGTGGCTTTGTGAAGTCTTTAGATAGACACGGAGGAGGAGCAACGCCGATGTGGGGAGAAGAATAAGCTGCAGACCCGTGGGGGTCCCACACAGCCTAACGCTTGCCTCCATTTAGAGAGCACAGAGTGTAGGAATAAACACGAACTTCTATTTAAAGGACTGAATTTTTAAAAACCACTTAAAAAAAAATCTCTGCAGGTCACTACAGGAAATCTGTATTTTGGGTTCAGTAACTCAGAAGATGGAAAGGTGCATTTAAGAAAATACATGCTGAAACCACTAATATAAATTAAGTGCAATAGCTCTGTTTCCTAATAGTGAACTGTTTACACGGCACCATTTCAGAGTAGTCAGTTATTTCAAGCCTTAGTTGAGAAGAACAGGTTTTTCCAGTGACAACTTGTTTCCCAGAATCTGCATAAAAACTAAGCAACCCGGACTCTGTATTTTGTTTTCACAGATGCCAAGAGATTTGTAAATAAGTATTTTTAAGCTACATTATTTATGTAGAAAAATCACGAAACCAGAACATTTTATGCTTCTGTGCCAGCACAGAGTACTCCTGAACTACTTAATTGTGGGATAGTTGGACCAGATGACCTTTAAGGGTCCCTTCCAACACAAATGACCCTATGATTCTAACTGTAGGGTATAAAACCCTACAATGCCTGTGCAAAAAGGACAGTGAAAGCAGCTCTTAGAGAAGTTGCTAGCTATTAGCCCCGAAGTCTGAGATGCAAGTGGTTTTACAAAGAACAGAATGTTCTGATATCTTTCACTCCATCAACTCCCACATCGCCTTTAGGAGACAGGAAGAGAAGGACGCTGAGCAGCCATAACAAGAGTAAAAATCACCGGAAACAGCCGAAAGTGGTGAAAACTTCCCTGCGTGTCATACTGAATAGCTGATATTTTATGTCAGTAAGCAGCATGCGTGTTAAGTGCTTTTGACCCTGCAAGTGTTAGGCTTCTTGATACCCACTGTCAATGTGTTATAAACACATATTTGGGAGCTTAAGCAAACTATGTCTTCACCAAAAGAATATGAGCTTATTCATTTAAATACATCAATAGTTAAATGAAAATGTATAGCTAAATACTACCTATACTATCTTCAAAATGACATGGCTCAATTTTTTGGCACTACAGAGCTGCAAAAGCAAAGCTGTTCCATGTTCCTTGCTCCAAAAAGCTTTCACACTGCAGTTGTTGGTAGCCAGATGGTATCCTAGCAGAAATACCACCATGCACTTGCCCTGTTCTTAGTCTCTCTCTTAATACTTCTGCTGATAACTGCTGTAGAAAGGACATGGGAAAATGAAGCTTACTGGCCCACAGAATATCTTGAATGATCTAGAAAAAGCAATGTATAATGCATTAGTATGAAAGAGTGGTGGGAAAGAAAAAGAATGAAGTCACTTGGCTTGAAAACACATCTGCCTGCTCTCAAACAGGCAAAAACAACCCAAAAACATTTCTCTTCCAGCACTGCAGCAAAAAATTAACAGAAAAAAGAAATACTTTTTCAAATAGAAAACACCTAAGGAGCTATTTTGTTCATATGGATCTATGATGCCTGGTCTCAGGCAGTAATTTTTCTAACAGTGCCAGGGCTCCAACAAGGAGTTAATGTAAACCTAACATTTCCAAGAACTTACATACTGATGACAGAATAGTTTTGAGGCAGACACACTAAATGGAACGCCTACTACAGCTAAGTCTTGATCTCCTTGGGGTACAGCAACAGTTCAGGACAAAGCCGAGAGAAGGAAATAAGGTGCCAAGTATGCTAAGCTGAAATATGCTGACTATTAGCAAAGGAAAGAGTTACTCAACAAATTAATATCTGATTACAACCTTCCTTCCAAAAAATAAGCTAACCTGAACCCTGAGTCCCTTCTGAACCTTGAGTCGGACATAAGTTAGATTTAGGCACTTAGCTAAAATTTATCAAGTCCTGAGGTATTCCTTGCAGTTCCTATTTATAAACAAACCAACAAAACCTGAAATAAATGACACTGAAAGAATGAAAGCACCTTGAAGCTCTGCACGAGACATCTCCTTGGCAAAATAGACTGCTAAAAGTGAATGTCAGTGGTGAACCATGTCATTAACTGAGAAGTCAGCTTAGCCAAAGGTTCGACTGCAAGTTATTTCTGATTTTCAAAGCTTCTGTGTAACACCAAGATATCTGCAGTAAAGATATCTTCACATTAGCGGACACGAGCAGTAATTCACTTGCAATGCCTTCCAGGAACTCAAACCAAATGTGACAAAAAACAGGTTACCATGGGGTCTCACTACACTTGACTATACCAAAGGAACAAATCACAGCCAAGTAAGTAACACAGTAATCTTTCTAGCTGGGTTCTCCATTATACCCCAGTTACAGAATTCACTGTTTGATTTGTTGGTTTTTATTCCTGAAATTATCAAAATACTACTAATGGAACTGTTATCTTCCTGTGAACAGAGAAGGGGAAAAATAGCTACTGTCCATAAACCTTTGGGAACTGAGCACCTTGGTTAAATTGTGGTTAACGTCAGTCATCTGCAGGAAAGGAAGCAGCCCAGTAGCTGCCATGTAAGCTTTACATTAGGAATACTCATGCCACTGAGAAATGTAAGGACAAAAGCACAACGATACGTCCTCCTTTAAAACATCATGCTATAACATACAAACATTTCTGATATGCCTACAAAAAATGATCTTTTAAAACAAAGACAGTTTTATATACACACTACCTTAAGTGTGTGTTTTACTACCTGTAAAAATATCCCTTTTCTTACAACTAACCTTTAAGTACTATCATAAATGTTTCCTACAAACAGATTGAAAAAAAAAACACCACCAAATGTGTACTCGGGGGCAAATAACTGGTTCACAGGCATCCGACTTACAAAGTCTTTAAATAGAAAATAAATAAAATTCACATCCTTTACTTTTCAGAATTATAATCTTGCCTGACAACATCCAGAGCAGATGACAGCAACGTAAGAACTTCAAATTATCGCATTACTTTTCAGTTGCCTTGAAATGTATTTTAGATTGTTTACAGTTTGGTGTAGTTCCTAATTTATGTCATGAAAATTGCTACCTTTTCATCATTTTTTTAACCTGCTGCAAAACGTCATCAGCAGAAGTAATGCTGGTTTCTATTAGAAAACCCCATGTTCTTCTAAGATTTAGGTTATATATGTATATGCAGGCTTATACATTTGGAAAAAACTCTTCCCCTCTTCCCAAAGGATCTGTGTAACTGCCCGTGCCTGTTACATGCTTCTTTCCACCCACCCCCTCTCCCCCCACTACAATACGGACCAGCTAGTATGCTTATACAAGAGCTACCCAGAATGTGACATGTCTACACAACACACGTAGGCAACTGGATGCAGCCATACAGAAATAACAGCATTTTAAAAGAACAGCTTTTCATATCACAGGACTTGTGCTTTGAAGTAAAAAAAAAATTAAAAAAAATGTTTAATGTTTACTCACTGCAATGTGCTAAGTAATGGCTCTGGTACACACCTGCAGTTGCAGAAAAGAACATAAGTAACTGGTTCTTGGCCACAGAATCAAATTCTTAAGTGTCACAGGAAAAAGTTACAGGTACGTTCTTATGTAAAGAAAATACTAGGATTTCCTAGTACTCTTCAAGCACTTTTGAGACTGCAAATATAAGGTATAGGGAAGAAAACACCTCCAAAAAAGCTGATTTTTTCTAGCACATCTCTGTCATAAGCAAGGACTTGTTAAGCATTTAGTTCATTAACTCTGAAAGTATTTGAAACAGAAGGGAGTTGGTGACACAGCAACTCTTTTTACACTCTTTCATAAAACCTCTGCTCTCCGTGGAGTACTGTTCAAACAACACAGCTGTTTGGTTCAAATGAGAAATAGTAAGCCATGTCCTACACACAAACTTTTCTGTAAGAGACAGTTTATCATGAATTTTTCCCCCAAGTTTTTATACAGTTTTCAGGCACTACTCCCAGTTCCATTTGAAGATTCCATTGCATTAAGTTGGATACTGGTTGTTTCCATCAGTACAAGCACAACCTGTAGAAACTCAAAACATAGCCCCGGCTCTTCATTCTCTTCAGTAATGCTGTCATTTATGAGCTCTGGTTAAACATTTCAGCTATCCCAGTTACTCAGTTGACCTGTACGCAATCACAGGTTGTTCTTCACCAACGTCTATCAACATATCTAGTGGCACATGAGGCTTGTCATAGCCAGAAAACTTGGGACAGCTGCTTGGAATGACTGCTTGTCGAATTTCCGTCGCAGAAATCACTGGACCTGAGGAGTTACTACATACATCCGTTCGGCTACTATCAGAAATGAAATCACTTTCTTTTTCTTTATGATTCTGTTCAACATCAGAACGTACTTCTGTATTTTCCTGCACAGAAGTCTCTTCCACTTTGTCTGATGCCTCTGTAGGAGGACCAGAAGATGCTCCTTCACTGAAATTCTCAGGAGTAACAGTTTCTTCTTCTGACTCCACATTCAGCAAGGCTTCATCGTCATTCACTGATGATGGGACACTCACAGATGGGACTGGCATGACGCTTACCGCACAGATGTCTTTTGCTTCTGATCTTGATTCGAAGCTGTTGTCTGCATTCAGGCTTCTTATCACACTGACCTTAAGTGGGGAAAAAAATACATTACTTTTATTTCCACATAATCTATTAATTCAATGGCTTCAACTTCTTTTGAAGTTTAGAGAATGAAAAAAGAGACAAGTTTGGAACACAAACTGAATTACAAGTCCCTTTAAGATTTCCACGTGCTTCTAAAGCTTTAGTCCTAAAATACATTAAGGGAGTGCCTTGTACCCTACAAAGGTTCTGCATTTCACACTGCTGGCTGGCAATGCCTAGAGAAAGACCCCCAAGAATAAAATCAGTGCTTCTGTACAACTACATCCAAGACTTAAGTCCACGAAAAGGAAACCAGCTTTCTGTCTGTGGTACGAGATGGTACAAGACATTTCTACTGCATAAAAGAAGGAAGCCACAAGAAGAAAAAACCCTTGTGGGCTTCCTGGTAGCAAAGGTTCTCAGAGTCTCTTAGTCATGGATTTACAACACAGTTTCGCAGTTTATGCCTTCATTAACAGCTTCAAAGAAAAGAATCAATAAATCTTACTACAATAACTGTAATGATACTCAAAGCATCTCCTGTAACAAGTGCAATTAAGATATGGGTTACTATTTCTACATAAGTATTTACCATAAGTGAGTTAATATTCTTCCTTCGTGCATACTACCAGTAACAGGCAGTACTATCAACAATTTTACTAAGGGCTTGTCCACCTACATACTCCCAGCAACTTTCAGGAGCAGGTTTTCCAGAAGAGCGTTTAAGAGGCCTAATCAAAATTGTATTAGAACACTGAAATCTACGCAGCCCTTGCATGGTTTCACAACAAACTAATGCTGGGTGAATGCGTAAGCAGGAAACTACGTTGCTGTCCCGTATGCATCCACAGGGAAAAAAATCCTTCAGAAATGTTAACAAACTAACTTCTTTCTTTTAAGATGGTAATTACTTGTGCCAAATATCATCAGTACAATTTACAAACAATTACAGTTTCTTCAAATTGAAAATATATGTCATGTAATCCTAATGACCAAAAAATCCAGTCACAAATTGACACTATTTCTAAGTGTTACACAAATACACAACCATGTCACCCTGTCACACTCAGAAAAAGCATCAGCAGCTTGCAGAAAAATTGCCTTAAGTATGAGATAAAAATGCAAGCTGATGCTTTCTGATGTGGCTTTGCCTTATATAGTTAGGGTGTTATCTACCTACTAAAACATTTCCACCATTTAAAGACAAGAAACACTGAATAAAACACAGCAAAGCTGAAGTAAACAAAGATGCCTACAGCTTATCAGTAAATTAAGGACTGGATCCTCTTAAAGTGGATAGCCTGCTATCATAAATCTTATACCAAAAAATCTGCTTCCATATGCAGGACAAGTTGGAATGACTGAAGATGATGACTGGAAGGAAACAACCTCTTGAAATACTTTTTTGTGAGGCAATTGAATGAAAACAAATGGTTCTCTCTGCAGACAGACAGCTGAAACATCAGATTCCTGTCATCCAGCAGTATACCAGCATGATGAATTATTGTAAAGAATCTGTCCTGTTTCAATAGATTTATATTCCTGGTAGGACCCTGTTATGAATGAGGGTGTTTCAAACATTTAAAGTAACACTTTCTCTAACGGTAGTGACAATTCTATGTCCACACTGAAATACCTGAATGTGACTGACATGGTATTCTTGGGAGGTCCTAAGCAGCATCATGACAATGTTATAAAAGCTCTTGCAATCTACACAACAACAGATTTTCTCCTCTTATTTGCCTATGAGATTTCAGCAGCTCAGACAGCCTTCTGATGTAGAATTTCAGTCTCCGAAAAGTTGCTCAAATGATCTGATTGTACAATATCTAACTGAAGCATATCACTGAAAGTCTTACACTGGGGCATCTTGCCTACAGCCTCCTGACACATGGAAAAACACTTTAGATGTTTCACTTTCAGACAAGGTCAGGTAAAGCACAGAAGTTCAGTAACATGCCTGCAGAGATAACTCTTCCTCTCATTAAAACTTACATAAATTATTGCTTGCATTAGTTCGTCATTAAATTAATAATTTACAGTATTTTAAATGTAATTTTAATTTTACAAAGATGAATCATAAGATATTAATTATTCATTTTTCACCCCCATATTATTCATATCTCATGTATTAGAACAAGCCTTACAAGTGCTACCAAACAGATCATCTGCACAAATTGGAGGACTAGATTACTGCTTATGAGAAAGGGACCTAGTGAAATTTGCTAGGACATCTTCATTTAGTCAGAGCAATGTCACCTCCTAACATTCTATTCCAAACAAAGTAGGCTCCAGGAAGGTATTAGCTACCCTGCATTACGTGTCACTTTAAGAGTCCTGAAGTTGAGGAACGTGGAATAGAAGATCACTGCCTCTTCTCTAGAGAAGCCTTATGAGACTTACAATACCTGCCAAGATACACATTTGATATGATTACCATTTAAGAATTACTGCTACCATACACACCAGTTCTTGAAAATTGTTTCAACTACTAATGGTTGTTCAGCTGTTATAACTAACAAGACACAATAAGGACAGTATAATGAAACTTGCCAGATATTCACTCTTGCTTGGTATGAAAGCACAGAGGCTTCTACTGCTCTTCAAGCACTGTGCTGCAGGGAGCTTTTAAGGTAGAGCTGATCCTTTTCCCTGGGACTGCTCAGTGTGAGAACTGATTTCCCCTAGTACTTTCTCCTCTCTTTTCCTACACTGTTATTACTTTTTTTCCTTCTTACTCTGCACATCACTAAGAACGTTATAATACTCAGCAGTATTACAATATTACTATGTAAGGAAGGAATCTCATGCACGTCCAGTGATAGGACAAAAAACAATGGGCACAAAAATCAAACATATGAAATCCTAACTGAACACAAGAAAACAGTTTCTTACTGTCATTAGAATCCCAGAATAGTTTGCCCAGACAGGTTGTGGAGTCTCCTTCCTTAGAGATGTTCAAAACCCAAGTGGGTGAAGTCTGGAGCAACCCACTTGAGCAAAACCAAGACAATCTCACAAGAATTATTGAGGTTAGAAGATACTTTTTGTCTCTGCTACTACAATGAATACAAACCTGTCTATGTACACACAGTTTTCGGGAACTAAGTTCTCAAAACAGATCAAGTAATGTTACTTCAGTTAAATAGCGACCAAAGTCTAATCCTAAAGCCAATACAGGACAACTGATAGCAGAGGCTATCGGGATCCTAAGAACAGTACAAATTCTGAACTTCTATGTGATCGTGGCAAAAACAACCAAGACATCCACAGAGGTGTTGCTGTTATAAAAAAAATTACCCAGTTGGAGATGAAAAATCTGACAGATAACAAGGCTAAACTTACCAAAGATTTAGGCAGCTTTATGTTTTTCTTCCTTAGTTTCTTGCAGCCATAACACACTGTCAAAATGAGGCCCACAATCAATATAATGGTAGATATAATTATAGTAATTTGTGTACCTAGGAAGTTAGAACAAATTCCATTAATAAGTTTGAAAAATAAATACTGTACCATTCAGAAGAACATGCAAATGTATCAATTAATTACCTTTCTTCCCCCACTCAAGAGAACTTCTAAAACAGTACACAAAATAAATAAAAATTACAACAAAAGATCTGCAATTTATACAACAGTCATGCTTTTATAAAAAGTAAAGGAATTTAATAACTGATTTTTTTTTTCCTCCTTAGAAATTATGTATGGGAGCAAACTTTTGTTTTAAAAATACGTTTTCCATGTGATATCCTATTAACTGCCATAAGAATACTGCACATAATCTTTGTGCAATAAAATTAAAATGTGAAATTTTCCAAACCACAGAACTGTTATCTAAAACTAATACGAGTTCACTAGTCCAATTTTCTTTAGTCCCCCTCAACCATACTGCTCTTCCTGTGTATAATATGCATGACTGCTTCTAGAAATTTTCTCTTTTCCCTACTGAAGTTTTAAACCATGATGAAGTAACTTAAAAAATAAAACAAAATTGTAATAGGTTACCAGAGATACAAAGTTGAGATACTAACTACCTTTGCTCCCTTTAATTAAGAAAAAAATAGATGATACCTCAATTTTATTAATAATTCAGAGTCACTTCAAGCTCCAGAACGTCCACACACATTTTTTCCAGTGATATGATCCAGCAAAATGCCATTAGAAGATAGGCTCAGTGTTTCCAAAAGCCATACTCAATGAATAAGCCATTTGTCATTCGTTAATTACACCAATGATCAGGTGCAAAGAAAACAGCTTTTAGGACAGCAGTGTGGTAGGAAAAGTATCCAGCAAAATCAAGGTTACTTTAAAATAATACATACTCTTTAAAAGCCTTTAGAACTAGGACAGTGCATTTGGAAAAGAATGATCACGCTTTTCCTTTTTTCATACTTTCCCACAGATATCCAAGTGATCCCATGGCTGCATCACAGCTTGAAAAATTTGCCGTATCATATCTCTGATCAGATTCAATACATTCTTTGTACAATTTAAGAATTCACTTACCCCAAGTCTGCTTGGGAGGAACCCAAATGCAACTTTCTTCTGACTGAGCACCAACTATCAGATTATCATAAAAATATCCCTTTGCTGAAACACAGTACCTAGAACCTTCAGAAGGAACTGGGATGTTCAGGCTACATTCACTCATCTCACAGTCTACTACAGAAAACTCTTTACTACTCTAAAAGAGAAAAAAAAATCAAAAATCAAAATAAGGTCATATTAAATCATTTGACTCTATAAATGTTACAGTATCTTCTAACACTTCTGAAATATTGTTATTGTAACATTAGACATAGCTCCTACAGATACATTCCTTTCAAAAGTTCACCCTGTGACTTCTAAATAATGCAGTATCGATACTTTGAAGGTTAATCTTGTGAAATGAAAGGTCTATCTAAACAAGTGAAAAGGGCACAAGTGAAATTATCTATGTTTTGGCAGGTATGTGGGAATAACTTCATGTGATGCAGTATCCTTGTATTTTGTGTACAGCTACTGCAATTATCTGACTACTGTTAGAATACAAACAGACAACTAACATTCAGACCTTTAAGTCATGTCTTTCATTGTGACCCACATTTTAGGGCTTCAGCATTCTTCTGTTACATTCAACTGTTTTCTTGGTATCTGTGGGCTGGGTTTGTCGTGGGAAGCAAACCCCTTGCTAAGCATTTAAAACACTTAATTTTTCACTTTGAAACTTACCTCATTTTCACTACTCCTAAATTTCACCACATATGAGAGCTGTGAATAAATGTCTTCAATCCAAGGCTGAACCTCCACAGATGGAAATTCAGGATGGTAAATATCAACTATGATTTCAGCACCATGTCTTGAGAGATTCAGCTTCGGTGGTCCAATTTTTCCTGCAACACATTTTACCTTTGCTATTAGGCCAAAGTTTTTAACATAGCATTGAGAAAAGAAATTTAACAAAACAAGCTAAGTATAGTTAAACTTTCTAAAATTCAGTAGAGATTTGTGAAAATCAATACATTTATTTGAATGCTACTAATCTCATACAGTTGCAACTCTTGGAAATAAGAGGCATTTCAGTACATTAGTGAATCTGCTTCTAAAATGGAACAGATTACCATTATGAAATCCAACTTGTGAAGTGGAGCTTTACAAGTATCACCTTGTATTCACTTGAATACAACTTCTAGATGCCTAAAGGTCCACAGCCTCCAGGGGCAATTTCTTACCCTACCCTGGTATCTGAGTCACCAGGCAAATGCATGAGAAGCATGCACAGAACACATTGTCATCATCACTTCTCTCTGCCCTGAGAAGCTTTTAAAAAGATTTTTCAAATCCCATAGTGACAGGGCAAACGAGTCCCTGCAGAGGCAGTACTACAGAAGTTCCTACTGAACAATCATCATGCTTCGCTCTGCCCTGGACTCCTGACCTTATGAGACACAATAATACAGAACAAAAGAACAAACAAACAAAAAAATGCTGGGAGAAAAATTACAAGATTTTGTTTATGATGAAACTTACCATGCTTCCCCAAAACAAACTCATTTGTCTCAACGTACTCAGACTGTTGTGATCCGATAATAGCTTTAATACGAAACCAGTAAGAAGAAAATTTTTCATCTATTTCCCCTGATAGATCGCAAGAAGTAGCTGATATGTTCACACATGCTGAGACAGTCTTATAGGAGCCTAAGCTGTAAAAAGATCAAGAAAGCTATTACTAATACACAACAGGACAATATTGAACAATACACTGCCTGAGATAAAATAACAGCGTGAGTGGGTGGCACAGGTTGGAGTCTCCTCCTTGGAGACCTTTGAAAGCTGTTTGGACAAGGCGCTGGGCACCCTGCTCTAGGTAGCTCTGTAGGGATTGGATCAGATGGCCTCCAGAGGTCCCTTCCAGTCTCAACTATGTTACAATTTGACAAATTTTGGCTTTTGTTACACTTAGAAAACCTTCACCCTACAGGACTTTAGGACAAAAAGCCAGAATTGTTTACCATGGACTAATTGTTTTTGCGCTTCAAGAAAAAATGAGGTGCAGGAAATGATGAAAGAATATGAACTTACTGGTAAGGTTTGACTTCGACAACAAAATAAGGAGTTTCAGACATGGACGGGTACTTCCACTGCAAGATAGTTCTGAAGTTTTTGGAAATGACTACAGTCTCTGTTGGTGAAGGCACTGGAAGAAACAAAACAAGTGCACTTAGTAAAACATGAGAACAGTCAAATGTATTACTTTATTATTTGGAAAAGGCAACATGCTAGAAATGGCTGGAAAAATTAGACGTAAAAATTGGAAATTCTTCCCCCCCCAAACGGACTCTGTTTACCACCACTACAAATATATTGGAGCCCTGCGTGCTGATTTACTTTTCTTTTTCCTGCAGAGACAGTTTTCTTCCTGTTTGCAATCCAAAACTTCAGATAACCCATGCCCGCTGAAAACAAGTACACCAGACAGCCCATATCAGGTTCATCAGCTGCAACAATGATACAGCTATGTCAGCATTACACAAATAAACCAGGACAGACGGTGTGAATGTTCTGAAGTTAGAGCAGATTAGCCTAATTCCTGTAGATTTCTGTTGCTCTTCAGAACTGAGTCAGACAGATGGAGATGTGTAGGGATGTTACCAAAGCTGCAGAATCCAGACTCTGCACTCCAGGGTGTCCTAATATCTCCTTCTGCAGCCTTGCCAAAAGACAACAGGTCTGCTGGGTAAAGCTTGGATCAATGTGAATTTCTGACACCAACATTTTTACATCCCCAGCAGTAGTTTCTTTTGAAGTCTGTGATAACAAAAAGCTACTAACATTGGTAAGGAATTGGAACACCAAAGCTATCATGTAGCTCCACACTCAAGAGATCATTTGAAGTACATTTAACAACATCAGAGGTGAGGTAATAAGTGACACAAACATAAGAAGTAGCATCGATAGTTTCCTTATACAGCAAACTTCTGTTCTGAGCACCAACAGCAGCAGGGGCATCCTTTAACTATTAAAGGCTGTTACTTGGCATTCAGATGAGGAAAAATGAAGGTTACTCAACTATTTTAACTGTCATTTCTTAGCTTCTCAATGTTTGATTCTGTTAAAACAGCTTTTCTGAGATGTTGAAAGATAGCTCATATTTGACCTACCCATTCGTAACCTCTCACAAAGTGAAGTGAGAGCACTTCACTTTGTGATTTCTTGAGGGAAAGTAAACAATTTTCATGTCTTGAAAACAAGACCACAAAGACAGCACTTTACAGAAAGTAATACAGAGAGGCTGAGATACGCTATTAACCACGAAGATGCGATACACATACTAGATGTCACTCTGCAAATGGTGCTGCGGTTTAGTTCTTTTACAGCATGTACGAAAGTGGTATTCAGTTATTGGAAAAACGGAAGACAATCATCAATTTCTCAACCACAAGAAAAAAAGGTGATAAATTGACAGAAGAGGTGTCAAGGCACACAAATGTCACATCATGTCCCAAAAAATAAATACTTGAGGTAGTAACTCTTACTGTTGTGTACTATTATAAGAAAACTGCTTTTAGCAGAAGAGTAGAAAACAAAATCCCAGGAGATATCTGAATCATCAGTAGAAGGCACATGGATTTAGTTGTTCAATTACACAACATTTTGCTTCTTCCTCCCTTCTGCTTTTTCCTGCCCCCACATTTTTATTCTATTCTGTATACAGACATCACCAAGGGTTAATGAACAGTCTTGAGTATTTTTTTGAATTCAAATCACTAAACGTCTTCATGACTTAGGTATTCAAATGTGGTTCTTATTATTATCTCCCCTGTTCTTGTTTGTTTTTAAAAGAATCTGAAGTGTCCAGCTCACAGCTCATTCTTCCTCAAATTGTCTGATTTCTAATGATTTCTCCTCCTCCCCCGCTGTGTGCACAGGCTGGGACAGCTCAGCCACATTCCACTCCTGTACCAAGTACATTGCAGATATTCAAAGTGCAACCATTTAACCATCATGGATACTGTTTCTGCAAACTGACAAATAAATGCCACAATACTTTATTTGAACACTATGTAACATGTAATGAAACAGTCATTTTCTTAAACCCATCATGTGCTCTTCTCTTGCAGGGTCCAGCTTGTGCAACTAGAGGAAGGTGGCAGTGGCTACTGACACAATGGTATTCTTCAAATACAAAACTTCTGATTTAGAATTAACAAACAAATGCAGCAACACTCAAGGCACGAATTCCATCAGTGAGAAACTAAGTAGGGAAAAAGTGAACAGAAAACTGACCAGTGAATCAAATCACGCTGAACCATATGGGACGTTCAAATAGTTCTAGTTTGCATCCAGTTCAAAATGTGGTGATTTCTACCTGCAATCAGCCCTGCCCCCTTTGTCCTCTAAGACAGTATGATATTTTAATAAAAAAAAAAATAGAAGGTTTGCCTTGCAGTTAGTAGCAAGTGTTATCTGGTTTGACTGATGTTTTTGAGACAGCACTGTATCATATATTGTGTACAGCTACTGGATTAGTTCTATGAGCTACTTCACTACAGCACGCAGCTAGGCATGCTTTTCTTTGGTAAGCTAGGCTCATTTTACTTTAGAAGACATTTTAAAATGTATGTATTATTCCCAGCAGCCTGAAACCTAGCAGCAGATATGTGCAGTACAACAAATGTTTTTCAGCGGCTTTTAGTCTCCTCCTACATGCATTTCCTTCCTGTCCACTATGAAAGTTTGCCAAAGACACAGAAGTCTCCAAAGTTGTAATATTTTAATGAAGATAACTGCACACTTGAGAAGATACTTGATTTTATACACACACACACACCTACAGTACCCGTCACATCTGCAGAGCTTTCTGCCACCAAGATGGGAGTATTAGTTAGTCTGGACTGTTTTTATATGAACAAGTAAATATCTACACTGCTTTCTGAGTTATGCATGTTGGTTATGCTGGTTAAATTGATACTGGTGTGAGTTTGCTGAGATCAGCTTTGTGGTTGCATTCCTACTTCTGTTCTTCTCTGTTAGGTGCTCATCTTCTAAGTCACCCTGTGGTCATGCTAGTGCTTGCTTTTAGCCTTTCGTTACTCCTATCTTTACTTTCTGACATTCTTCTTTATCCTCAAAATCCAAAGATATCTAGTTTCTTTTAGTCACGTTAAAAGAAAAATTAGATCTCATTGGCTTACCTTCTGCCTTTATTCCATGGACCTAGAGCTGCTAAAGTTCCTCATATGTTGTTCCATAATGTACATACCTAATTCTATTTCTGTGCAAAATCATGGTTGCTAAAGTCTCTGTTGCCTTTCTGTCAACCTGTACAAAGTTAAAGATCCATCCTTCTGGGTCACTGGCTAGGAAAACAGTGTGCCCTCCTCACGTCAGCCCTATGCTTCATCTAAACTCATGTATCTATGTTAACAGCATCCAGAAAGGGTAGCAGCTTTGGTGCCTCCACAAATGTAAAAAATTTTGGTTCTCCTTAGACATCAACACTACTGAAGGGTAAGAAAAGGCCAAAAAATCCAGGTAAATCTGCATGACCTCAAGAACACTTCTGCAAGACTGCACTGATCACAGAACCATCATGGCTTGGGCTGGAAAGGATGTCAAAGACCACCCAGTTCCAATCCCCCTGCCATGGGCACGGCTGCCAACCACCAAATCAGGCACTAAATGAGGTTGCCTAGGGCTGCATGGCCCTAAGGGCCTCCAGGGATGGGGCATCTGCAGCTTCTCTGGGTAGCCTGTGCCAGCATCTCACTGCCTTCTCAGTGAAAAATTTCCCCTACATCTAATCTAAATCTCCCCTCCATGGAAGAAAAAGCAGAAGGTTGCACAAAGGCAGCCTATGTCCTGGGGAATGAATTGAAAGCAGCCTGGAGGTGAGCAGCCCACTCCCCAGCACTGGATTCACCGCGGCAGGGAATGGTGCGGGTTGGAAGCAGGCTGCAAGGTACAGAGGATGTCGGTCCTGCAACCTGTCTGGCCACCCCTGGGGTGACAGCAGCCATGTAGCACACACTGGGAGGTCTGCAGGTGCTCACCTTCACCTGCTTTCATTTACTCCTCTAAAGAAACTCAGGGCATACACCTCTCCTGTAACGTCACTCCTATTCCTTGGTGCTACATTCTCAACGAAGTTATTTAAAGTCAGCTTGAATTAGAGCTTGCAACAGCAACTCTGTGCACAAGGTTCTATGAGAAGTTCTCAGAAGGATCTTAAATTCAAGAAGGAAAACACATTCAATTTACAGACGAAAAGAATACAAGGACTAGGGGTAACATTTTAAGCTGTTATTTTAAATATATATATATAAATATTTAGCAAGTGAAATAAATGATTTCACACAACCAGGAATAAACAGATGCAAAAACGAAGGACACTCTTCCTGAAAAACTTGCTTCCAATGTGCAAGACACACCTGACAGTGCTATCACAGTCTCTGTATCTCCTCCTACTACTCCTGCTGCTGTAACCTTGAGCAGAGGCCTCATTCAGGATACGGAAATGCAAACAGTTCCCATGGTCAAGAGCTCTGCTCCATCCATGAGTCACAAGCAGACCGAGGCTGACGCGAGCACCCAGCTTTCACATCAGGCACACATCAGCTACTCAGACAACTGCTGCCTGCCTTTTCGAGGAAAAGTTGCGTTCTGGAGGAAGAGATAACTGACAGAAGGGCACTTCCTCGTTGCCTAAGGTATATCACGCACTACTGGACACCAAAAACCCTACTGAGACTGCAGAAAATAATCACTCTATCTTAACAAAGGAAAGCACCATAACCATGTTTCAGAATTCCCATTCTCCTACTCTCATTTTTTCCAATCTAAGCCAGCACATCTGTTTGTATCTGCATAATAATAACAGTTTGTCAGTACAGATACAACCTGTTTCTTCATCCACCTAATACACAATGATATCTATTAGAGCTCCCTTCGTCATGTTTTTGTTGGCTAAAAAAATAAGCTTCTGCTTAAATGCTGGAGCCTGAATGGTTCAGTTACTGAGGCCATGGCTAACCCAAGTGCTACTCATCAGGAAAACCCCTGCTTGTGTTGCCAAAACACAGCTCAGAAGCATGTGCTGCTCCTTTCAGGGTTCACAGCACTTCTTTCTAGGCAGCTTTATATATATCAGCTATCCCATAGCAGCCCCACTCTTCAGCCTTAGGCTGTGGCAAATACTGTGCTGAGCAAGCCTGGATTTCAGCAGGATCAGCGCCGTGCGGCACATCAGCACGCAGATGGCAAGCCTTACTGTCCCAACACCCGGCGGGTGAGCCCCAGCCATCTTCCCAAGTCCCGCCCGGCGTGGCCCCGTGCCAGGGCCGCCCACGGCCGAGTGCCACGAAGCCCCAGCAGAGCCGCACATCCGTAGAACCCCGAGAGCATAGGCACGTAACCAAGAGCTCCATGATCACCTGCTGGCGGTTATTTTACGTGTATGGATCTCTTTCTGGGGGTAGGGTTAGGAGAGCACTGCCGCTGTCACCTAACGTGCAGCACGCTTCTACTTTCAAACTCTCGCGCAAAGAGTGTAACAGAGCTGCGTGCGATCTTCAGTGCTCAGAAGCGAAGCGCACGTTATTCAGACGCGAGCCATTACACTAGACGGCTCTCTTCGGTTGCACCGAACCGCCCCAGATGGAAGTGGAGCTCACAGATCCGACCACTTCTCTCGTGTTTATTTATCTGCCACCGCGCCACCTGCTCAGAGCCGTTCCGCTGGAAAGGCCCGCGACCAGCTGCTCCGGGTGCCACAAAACGAGGAGCTCCCAGTAACCCGGCCCAGCACCGCTCCGCACGCGGCCCGCCCGCGCCCCAAGCCCTCCCTGCCGGGACAGCTCCGCCAGGCCTCGAGACGGAGGGGGGGGGGGGGGAGGCCGGGCCCAGCCTCCATTTTCTCGCTGCCGCCGCGGGCGGGCCGAG
>JANHGO010003438.1:0-27150 GCA_024606505.1 Aquila spilogaster | reverse complement strand
TGCCTCCCCAAGGAGATGCAAGAAGTGCTGGAGAATAGCAGGGAACTGATTCCAGGCTTTTCAAGTCCCTTAACTGCAAAGACAGTTCCTGTTTCAAACACAAGCAACTAAATTTGACATATTTTGAAAGTCAAACGATTTGTTCCCTAAAAAAACATCACTGTCATCCTAGCCTACACTTCAATATAAGCCAAAGCACAGTCTATAGTATTTGTGGAGTTCCTGTACTATTTAAAAAATATGCATATGTGTATGCTGACAGGTTTTATTCCAAACAAAAAAATCATAATCCACTTTGCTAGAAAATAAGTCAAATATTATTCCATGATCAGAATCACGGTCCCATTTTGGTAGGACGTTTCAAGCCGGAGAAGAATTGCACAGAAGGATAACTCATAGGTGTGAAGTAAACCCGACAGAAAACATTTCTCAAAATAATAATACTTATTTCTCAAAATAAATATCAGATGACAGTACTGGCTAAGACGTGGTAGAGATAAGTCTTGTGAGTGCCACAGTGCAGGCCCCGGCTCCCTGCTCCCAGCAGAGGAGGCCATGCTGGTGCTGCTGGTGGTAATGGAGTTGGGAGTAGGCCACGAGCCTCTCTCAGCACACGGCCCCACCACAGCTGCCACTGGGCGGCCTCCAATGACATCAAAATGACGAGCCACCGGACAGCTTAACTGAGTTTGGAGGAAGAATGTGTCTTTTTTTTAGAATTTGTTTTCATCCATGTGGCAGCCAACGCTACAGAAGGCGTAAAGAGTACTTAACAGAAGTCCAAGCCGAAAAAATCTAGCAAAGAAGAGCCATTACCAGAAGAGAAAGAAGTCAGTATTTACCGCTCAAGGGCAGGAACTAATGACTGTTAATAGGGCTGTACCATATGACCCAGAGCAAAAGCAGTAAAGATTTTTCTCTTTTCTCTATCAAAATCTATATGAAGTGTCAGCATTTACAACACTCTTTGGAGAAGTACAATCTAGCCCGATGCTGCTCAAGAACCTGTGACAGAAACTGCAAACAGAAGAGATTAGCTATGTAAAGATACACGGTGTAAAACAATTTGTAACAGCTTATACACTTTATTACAAGTATCGTCAACTCTGTCCATTATCCAAACCTTCTAATTCAACTGCTCCTGCTCTCAAAGAACAGCCCTTGGCAATATTAAAAGTTGCTTACGTTTTCTTTTTCATATACTCAATTGGGTTGTTAAAAAGCAAATAAATTGCTGGGCTTCTCTTTCTTCCCTTAACATCTGATTTCATACAGTACGACAAACACTAACATTTATTATTTTTAAAAAGTAACTAAAAAAAAAAAACCCCATGGCTTCACAACATTGGTACTTAGAAACAGTAGTGAATACACGGAGATGTGGTCTTTGACCAACAATGTGAAAAAATGTCTGTGCATATTTTAAATATTTACCAAATGACTGGGAGGTGTATCAGGTTGCAGAGGTCGGATTGCACACACTTTCAAGAGATGATGATTCATTTTAATCTACATCAGTCGGCTTGGAGGTTCGCTTTGTTCTTTTTAATTTCTAATTACATTTTACTACTGGAATAAACAAAAAGGCAGAAAAAAAATAAAATAAAGGAAAAGCAACCATTTAAGGCACTTAACATCAGAGAAGGTTAGTCAGATAATGAGGATTTACAGCTATACAATAAACCATGGTGAGGTTCAGCTGACTAATGCTCTGCACTATTATGTAGTGAATGCCAATGATAGAAGGGCAATTTCCCATCTGAAAACAGGGTTTCAGTGACTTGCAGCTGTTAGGAAGAAGGGCCTGGCTAGTGCCTTCTCAGCAGCATCTATCACGGAGGCCCAGCACTCCTGAATGGAGCCATGGCACCCGTTCCACCTGCTCCTGCAGGGGACCCAACAGGGAACCCAGGCCATACACCATCCCAGCAGCTCCACGGTGTCCCCTGCTCAATGCTTCCTTTCACTTTCAGCATCTCTTCCACCTCAGTGCAATTTTTGCGCTTTTTAGGGTGTCTGATTTGAACTGCTGTCTGGCAAGGGACTTTCTTTCAGCTCACCAAATGAACTTACTGGATATAGTGTTCAAATCTTTTAACTCTTGAGTCAGTGGGTACAGAACAGGACCTCCTAAGAAAGGTACTGCAAAATCAGACCAAATACCATTTTAAAGAGCAAGACCATTCCTACCAGAGATGCTCTTGACAATAACTTCTGACTTGAGCAAACCGACAGTGACTTGAACCCAGACTGAGCAGCACTGCTGTTCTCACCAGTGAAGCTCCAAACATCAGCATAGACCTCCTAAATCTAACCAGGTCCCAGCTCTGACCCTGACCACACCATGATAAAGCATCCGTTACCACGCCTTCAGGGCCCCACCACCACCCAGGCAAGCTTGGTTAAAGCTAGTGGGACACTCGCATTGTAAATACAGGGGAGGAAGGAGCTTCTTCCTTTTAGAATGAACTCAAAGCAAAGAAGAACTGCTAGAAGAAATTCCTACTCCAAGCTTTAAGTGTCTGGCTGTGATTCTCAAGGCAGGAAGTGCAGGGCTCCTAAGGCACTCCTGCATGTCCAGCCTGGGACAGCTCCATGGTCAGGAGGATGCAGTTCATCCCACTGCACGTTTATGGTTACATGACACATATTCTATCCATGACCCTCCTTAATGATCCAAGGTAATGTTCATGGGAGGCAATAACAGCTCTCCTTAAACAACTTTTCTATAAACCTTTCCCTGTACAGAGTTACTGAGCTTCAGTTTCTCCTCTGCAGCAAGAAAAACTTTCCCCACTGCTCTGGCAATAGGGCAGCTTTGGGATGAAGCTGCGTTAGATGCAGAGAGAAGGGCATCCTAGCACAGAGCCAGAAGAGCCCTTATTTGGTCAGGACACATCAGCACCTCCCTGCTGGAAAACCACCCATGTAGGCCCATATACTAGAGTGGGAAAATAAGTACAAATAAAAGCATTATAAGTACCTAAGTAAATTGCTATGTAGTGGTGTGTTATTCCACAGGAAAAAAAAAAACACAGCATATGATGATATGGCTCCACAGCTAATTTTGGTTACTGATCCATCAGGCCTTTCTATAGGATGCCAACATATAATGTGGAATGTATTTTAAGTGTCACTTTGCTTGAACATATACCTCCAACACATGCTAATAACAGTTTAAATGTAAAACCTTGCCACGTCACAGCTGCTCACATCTATTACTTCTGAAGACGGAAAGTAACTGCTAAGCATCATTCTTCAGAAATGGAGAGAGAATGTGGGAAAAGAGATGGATGGATTTGGCAAGAGATCGCAAATGCCTAGGATTTCTGTCTCCTGCTCAAGGCAAGCTTGCGTACTTTATTCCTTCTCCAGTTTTATTTTAGCACCAACTTTTCTGAGTGCCTTTTGCATGCCAGCTCAGCCCAGCATGAAGTGTGCTGGCACATTCCACCACTGCAACCCCATCACTGTGGTCAAGCAGTCAAAATCCTCATCAGCTCACTTTCACATTGTATGTTCCATCACAGTTAGTTGAAAGCACTCCTGCTATATGTGGACGACTCCTTGAGAGCCTCCATATGGATGGTACAGCTTGCAGGAGGACTCTGAGCACACCAGAAGGTGAGGGCTTCCCATACCACCAAGCTCTGCTCCCAAATTTCAAGGGGTATCTCTGGGGGACACCGGTCAACCTGTAGCTCAAGCGCATTAGTCGTAGACTGAATAGGCAAAATGACAAATCTCTCTTCTGAAGCCTTTTTTTTTCCACTTTCTGGCATAACTTTTCTCACTGAAGTTCTTCTTTTTCTTCTCTCCAGACAAATACTTCATCTATGATTTGCCTATAGACGCCTCAGTTACCTCTTACAGAGCAAGGCTGAGAAAATATATAGACACTGCTTTGAAAGACTGCCCCTTTCTAGCAGGTTTCCACCATGGCGAGACTGAGGGACCTTTTATTAGGAGAAGGTAGATTAGTGTAATTACCTTGCAATTTTGAGTTTCTGTCATCTTCAGAACAGATGTCCTCCAAGTTCTGCTAAATGGTATCAAGGGACAATTCCCATCCACTTTGTGGAGGACTCCCAAAGTGAACTGAACGGATGTTTAAAGAGACCTGTGCTTAGGACTATGCCTTCAGTTGCCATGACTGCTGGAGGCTAAACCTGGCAGGGCTGATGTCTTTATCTGAGCTCTGAAGGCTGAGGATGCTCCACAAGCAGACATCAAAGTTGGAGGTCCTGGCAAAGGGAGCTGGGAGGGAGGAGGAGACAAAATGCAGCACCCGGTTATTAAAAGGTAACTGGGATGTTCTCATCATGGCACAGTGGTGGGAGGAAGGAACTGCCCAGTAACAGGAGGAGAAAACAAAGAGCCATGCATTTTCCTTCAATTTCAATGGAGATGACTCCAAGTTTGGCACAACAGCAGATAAGTATCACCATCAAAGGTGTGAAACCAAATGCCATGAGAATCCGTTATCCTTAGATAATACCACTTATATTGTTATTGTTATGATATTGTTCTAAATAGAGATGAAAAACTACGGCTTAATGTATCTTCCTAGCACTACTTTACCTCCCTAAACCGTCACAAGGAAGAGAGGATAAGAGAACGGAGGAAGATAAATTTATGTTGCACTCACTGCTCCTTAGAAAAGACTGTTGCTGTTGTTGTAAGCCATTCTGAACCCATCCTTCATCAGCAAGCAGGAGGCCGCGAGCAGGGCTGGGACAGGCACTACAAGACAGCTCCAAGGAGCTGTCCCATCTCCACCATGTGTGGCATGGCTTGAGCGTCCCTGGGCTCAATGGGCTCTACTCCACAACTGAGGTTTGGACTACTATTAAAGCGCAAAGCGAGACCTTATGATTCCTTAGTGCTGATCTGCTCTTTTTTCCCAGAAGAAAAACTTCACAGAGCATAAGGCACCCAGGTCACTCCTTGCAGCTGCAGCCAGCTCACGTCTCATCTGAAGACCCAGTGAAAATACAGCAATAAGAAGAGCTGCTGCCAACAGTATCCAGCACTAAACGAACACATGGACAGACTCACCTTATAGAAAGCACAGAACTCTGTTTCTACAGTATGTGCTACATGAGTAATTCGGTTTATGGATGTTCCTAGAAGAGGCAGTGGGGAAGCCATCCTCTCAGGGTAGCTAAGTGCTTGACTTCTGTGTATTTTTATGCGTTTGTCAAACACAGAGACACTATGTGCACTTCGAATGCTTTAAATAAATAAAATGCATCGGGGTTGTTTAGTGCAAAAGGCGCTGTACCAATGCACCTTAACCACTTCCAGTGGAAATTATAACAGGATACGGGCATAGTAAGTGCAGTCAAAAAAAAAAAGCCTAATAAAAATAGGGTAGCAGGGAGAGAGAGGAGGCAATTTAAGACTGACAGCATTGCTGCCTGAAAGAAATCAGGGCAGTAGATCTGAGAATAGCTCAGATCATAAGATAGAAAGGGAGGAAAAGCACCTCCCGTTTTACTACGACTGGGCCTGCTTACATTTCATTACAGACAATCCAGGATAGGCAATTGTGTAATCAAGAGCCAGACGGCTTTACTCATTTATAATTAATTCAGAGTACTTTGAAAGTGAGCTTAGAAAACAGCCAAGTGCTTCCCTTTAAGGGAACCTCTTGTAACGCTTCTGCAGGGCACCGCAAGCAGAGCAGTTGTTCAGCTGAAGACAAAAGGTTTTCTCCTGACATAAATGAATAAAATGTTACCACAGGCAGTGAAGCAGAGAACATGGCCCATCTTGAAGGAAGGCTCTAATCCAAACACTGGAGTTTTACAGTGAGAAACACCATTCTGGACATTTTTATACCATTTTAAGGGTCAAGAGAAGTCTCGATACATTACAGACTGAGATGGAGACAACTCATTCTTCTATTTATTGTATAGAGACAACTGCTCCCTTAGAAGCACTGATGCTAAGGCAAGCACAGTTTCTGGCTACAAAACCACAACCTCCCTTTGCATCTACTCACTACACTTGCCAGGAGAGTAGGTGTTAAAATTCTTTATGGTTGCACTGGCCCCATACAGTCGCCGTTGTCCCTAGCCATCCCACTGGCCCTGCATCCCGTAGCTGCTCGTTTGTTCGGATCCTCAGGTACTCATTAGCTGTCCTGTGCCCACACAAATAATTCAGAACATTAAATGCTGCCTTCCGTTTTGCGTGGTTGCTAATTTCTCTACACTTTGCTTTTCGTCTGTAATTCACATTGACATTAATGGAGAGACAAATATGTGCGTAACAGAACAGAGGCAGACCAAAATAAATGAGAAAAAATGTGGTCACCAGAAACCAATTATACATTCAAAACTGCATAGTGGAAACCACCAGAGTGTTGAAATCAAGTGAAGAGGAAAATGTACCAAAAACACACTTGGTCTGGAGGAAGAAGGAGGGTGCAGAGATTCAATCAGTCTCAGCCTCATAGAAAAGAATATAAATATTTAGACACGAACAGACCTCTTAAAATACAGTTGCAGAGTTTGCTGGCAGATGGACAAACATGCAATAAGCTCACCAACGTGGAGACATATCAGGTAAGTCAGACATGAAATTGGTAGGCAACACGTGCAAGATGTGTCTTGAAAGGGCAAAATGTGTTCACCACCAAATACAAAGATGAATTTTCCAAGATAATCTGAAGCTGCTCTGTAAGAGAAATAAATACTAAATATTTAAAGCTGTTCACCTGAACGCTATCACTTGGAGCACATGGTGGTTTTTCTTCCATCAGCATTCTTCTCACTATAACAAAAACCAAAGTCTTTAAAGAGAAATACTCCAACAGTCTTGCTACTTTGAAAGCTGAACATCTGCCCAGACGGCCCTGAAAGAGTTAAGTGCTTCAGAGCTCAGATATTCTCCTTCCTATGTCTCACCATAAGCACCAGAAGATTTATGTGCAATGAATTTCCAATTACAGATCTCCACCAGCTGGGCTGTCAATCAACTTGCCTATCCATTGCATGTCTTCACCTTCCTATGTTCTCACTGCACTTAGAGGCTCCCCCTCTCCCCCTATAAGTGCACACAAAAGCATGTCATTCCCACATTCCTATCAACAGGAGTAAGTTAAATGTTGCTTTAGATTTGCCTCTCCAGTTCAAGACAGACATTATTGTCCCGCCACAGCATCCAGGAGAACTACTGCAGCGATGAATCTGATACAGCAAACCTATTTTAAAAGCAGAATGACATTTCCTCCAAGGCTTTTCCCATTAGCAGCCATTGGCAAGGAATGCAGAGTATGAAGGAAATCTGGGAGGAAAGCCCTTGGATTAGGACACAAAATCCTCCCACACTGGTACCAAAGGTCCAGATGCAAGGTTTAAAGAGGAAAGAAAATCCACTGCCCTATCGAAGTCATTCACTGTGTTTTTGCCAGGTGAAAAAAGTGTGCAGAAATGGCAATTCTGAGATCTCCAAAAAGCTCCTCAGATTCACCTGAAAGAGGTATTATCTCCCACTAATTACAAAGTCACATCCTGGGTCTCACCTACTTTTTGCTCAGCAGACATAAAGAGTTCATGAAAACAGGTGTCCTGCTCAAGGTCACCATCCATCCCATTTTAATGGATTATCCTTTATTTCTTCAGTGCTCCAACTCGCTCTCAGCACCACACATCCTTTACTCAATTTCTCAGCCACGTGACTAAGGGAAACGCTGAATCAATAAACCTTTGCAGAGCAACGCTAAGCAATATAACCAGTGATTAAATCTTGTTTCCAGCATAGAATTCAACCTGGAGAAACATAATTTAGAAAAGCTAACCACAAAGCTCTGAAAAAATATTTTCCTCCCGTTTGCTAAGATCTCTCTAAACCATAGCCCTGAACTGAAAAAAAACAGCCAACAGACATGGCATCATCCTTGAGACTTCGCCTGTTACAGCACGATATTACACCAGGCTGTTGTTTTTGCACCTGCATCTCACTTCCTAACCTTGGTTACGGAGAAGATGATTCTTGAAAGGTTAATTTGCAGCTATGTAAACAGAAAATCCTGGCTGCGTATTGGAGAGAAGGTGTTTTACTATAAGGGCTGAGCGCTGTGCGAAGGGCAGGGCTTGGAGACACAGTTACCCAGCCAGGTGCTCTAGCAGGACCCACAAGGTGTTTTTTCCTTCAGAGGCCTTATCAGAGCTCTCTGGAAATTTTCACCCAGCCTCGACTGCCTATAAATAGCGAAGTGCAGCCCCCGGGGGCCGCGTGGCTCTGTGCTGCTGGTTGCTCCGAGTTGCTAAGGAGATGGCAGAGCAAAGGCTTGCAAGCCACGTGGGGAAAGCGGCACTGCGCTGAGATTGGGCCTCAAGCCAGGTAGGTGTCCTCCAGATCAGAAGCCTCCCTTGGAAAATAAAAAATTTAACATTTGGATGGAGATTCCCTTCAGTTTACAGAAGGGCTGA
Organism: Aquila spilogaster; assembly: GCA_024606505.1. NCBI lineage: Eukaryota > Metazoa > Chordata > Aves > Accipitriformes > Accipitridae > Aquila > Aquila spilogaster. Next base: position 18,709 of record JANHGO010003438.1, on the reverse strand, counting down.
AAAATGAGCCTGAGAGAGGCCAGGCGCAGGGAACGTCAGGACAGACATCCCCGCTGACAGACTCCTGGATAATTGTTACAAACCACCAAGCGTCTGGGTTCTTGCAGCATCCCTGCTTCCTGAATGCAGACCTGGGTTCTTTATCTCAGAGGAAAGTAATTATAGTTTATACTACACAGCACCGTCCCAAAGCAAAAGGAATTTCTGAATCCTTTTAAGTCACTTCTGTGCAGACTTTATAAACATGACTGATATGCAAAAAGTCAAACTTTGAACTGCAGCGCTGGAATAAACTCCCTAAAGGAACCGAGACCAGGACGATCGCTTCTACGCAATCTTTTTCACATCTGAACATGAACCCAATTCATTTATCTCGGGCTAGATGCTGCCTGAATGGAGATGGAGTCTGCTCAAGACAGGGAAGGAAAACAAGGGTCATCATGAATTAAGGTTATATGTAGATGGAACTGTCTATCTCCTCTGGTCAAATTACATCCCTAAATAGATGATGACTCACAATGGCTGTGATGGTAGCAAACAGCCAGACAGAAAGCACGCCCTGACAAGAGGAGACTCTGCATTTCCAGGATGAATGGAGATGTGATTTTACAGGGATATAAAAGGCTTGCTTAAAGTTTATGCAGGAGCAACTTTGCAATTGCTCCTGGTGGACTGGAAAACAGCCTGAAGATAAAGATATCTATAAAGCAATGAAATTCTGCAGTACTTTCTAGGAACAAAACCCACAGGAAAACAACAACAACAACAACAAGGTGTAGGAATTCCTCAAAGAAAGATGCAAATACAAAAAAGTCAAGGCAGTTCCTACAGACAGAAGCAGAAAGGCAGTTCCTACAAGCAGAAATGGCTTGTGCTGTTATCCAGTTTCTCACCCAGATTACTTGCTTGCGGTAGAAAATTAAATGCTTTTGTTTTCCAGGACTCATCCACAGCTAAAACAATACATCTTAGCAGAACAAAGGCAGTCCCTCTTGCCAGCATTGTATTAGCTCATCTCTCATTGAAAAACAAAGAGTGAGCAGAAAAAGGTGCATTTTTCTCTGTGGCCAACCATGTTCCAAGCCACGAAAGTAACAAAGCGTATCCATATCCGATAGTTGCTTAGTGTTACACAGGTGAAAGAGAAAACCACTTTTCTTTCTACTCCCCAAGACAACAGTGAAACCACATTAGGAATATTTGAGACAAAAAAGCACAGAGAACAAGCGAGCAATCTGAACGTACTGTCTTCCATATTCTGTAGATGATAACGCTCACACTAACTCGCTGGCGACAAATCAATGAAAAAAGAAAGAGCATATGATCGCAGCTTATTTCCCAATGCACGTATTTCTTAATATAGAAAAGTGTATGATGGATCCGCCACCATCTGATCTTGATTGTTGTAAAACCAGTCATTCTCCCTTCATCTGCCAGAAGAGTGTCGGAGTGATGGGGGGTATTTCTGGCAGCCTTACGGACGCAGGAGTGCTGAGGCATATTCCCAGAGGACAGCTGAAAGTTTCTTAGTGATTTCCATCTATTAGATGCCACTTCTGCACATTACTTGAAGATTTTCCAGCGTGATTTTGAGCTAATTAAGGACGATGAAGATGGGGAAAGAGTCCTCAGGTCTTACAGCGGCTACTGCATTTCATTTTTCTCCACAGCGGTTTTTTTATGACGGTCTTAAAAACTCAGAGATCTGATCTTGTAGCTACTGAATTTTATGACATAATACATTCACTGAAGATCTGATAAAATATTCTTTGGTCATAAATACAAAGCATAACTGGAAAAAAAAATCACAAAAAACAACCACTCCCTTGCATATTAAGCAGAAAAAAAATGGTAAGAGTTCCTATTCAATGCTATAGGGACAGACTCTCTAGCAGGGCCTACTGTGATTAGGACAAGGGGACATGATTTCAAACTAAAAGAGGGGAGATTTAGATTGGATGTAAGGAAAAGTTTTTTACAGTAAGGGTGGTGAGGCACTGGCACGGGTTGCCCAGAGAGGTGGTGGATACTCTGTCCCTGGAGACATTCAAGGTCAGGTTGGATGGGGTTCTGAGCACCTGACGGAGCTGTAGGTGTCCCTGTTCACTGCAGGGGAGTTGGACTGGATGGCCTTTAAGGGTCCCTTCCAGCCCAAATGATTATATGACTCTATGATTCTATACACTACTTGGTAAAGCCCCAGTTTCTCACTGAGATTTCTGCAAATCAAATTATTTCCAACTTGATTCAGCCACTTTCCATTTGGAAAAAATCTTATTTTTTCAGGAAATTACAAGCACTATGAAACCAATGTAATTTAACAGGAGGTTGAATACAAATGATTCTTATGAGAATAATTATTCTTATGAGAATATTATTATAGCCATGAGGCAATGGGCACAAACTGAAATATAGGAAATTCTCTTTAAATACAAAAAAAGTCTTTTCCACCACGAGGGTGGTCAGGCACTGGAAGAGTTTGTTCAGAAGGTTTGTGAATTCTCCATCCTTGGAAATAGCCAAAACCTGACTGGACACGGCCATGAGCAACCTGCTTGTGCTGCCCTAGCTCTGAGCTGGGGCTTGGGCAAGGCGCTCTCCAGCCGCTCTGCCACTCCGAGTATTTAGCACAGAGATTCAAACATAACAGTTTGTTAAGGCTGAAACTCTGGTCATAGGATGTATTGAAATATGTACCATATAAAATGCACTGAAATTTTAATGGATAATATTCCATATTTGTTAGCAAAAGTCAGCTAGAAGAGTATAACTAAAAGAAAAATACTTTTTTCTTTTTTACATATTTTGTATCTCCAACAAATTAAGTGCTTTGTCCAGAAATCCTCCTTTTCCATCACAGGAATGGGTCTTCAACACGGATCCTGGTTTTCTGTCCCCACATTGCTATCACATTTATGGCTAGGGCTACTTTTCTTGTCAATCTTCATTTCCCTATGTCATGCAATTGACTATCACACTTCCCATATTTCCCTATACGTTTCCTCTGTGTCTTAAGCTGGAGAAACTACCCATCTGAAGTTACTAAAAAATAACACAGTGAAGCAAATAAATGATGCAGTCCTTTATAGGTGTGGGAGAGCTGGCTACAGAAGCCTCTTCAGCTCCAGCTGAGTCTGAAAGTGCCTCTCATTACTGTGTTATATGCGGTCCAGCACTGACTGTGCAATTCTACAGCTCTTACTTAGCCATCACCGTTAATGAAGAAGGGAGTTGGAACCGAGCAGCATTATTAGCAGCTTTGTCATCAGTGGCAGCTACTCAGAACAGATCTGTAAGTGTCTCGGACAGGTCTGAGAGGTGCAGGGAAGACTGCACAAGCTCAGCTTCTGCCATGAGCGCAGGGCTGAAGCACAGACAGGCAACCAGAATGTGAAAAACTCCAAACTATGCTGAACAACAACAGCTGAACAAGCAGTATCTGGGCACACACAAATCTGGAAGATAAGAGCACACGCAGCAAGCACAATGGTGCAAGTCACCAGAGTGCAATGTTAGAGACGGCAAGCATTTGAGAGCCAGCAAATTCAGTTCATAATCCTCTGAATTCAGCTATTTCTACAACGCTGAACAAAGAAACCCTCCAGACAAGTTGCAGTTTTCCTTTAATACACAGATTTTAAAAACAGTTTTTAAAAAGCAGGGGAAAAATTCAAAATGAATCAAGTATACGAATCAATATGTTCCAAATAGTAACATCCCCACATACATTTTCACACGCCCCACACTGATTTACTTCATATATTTATCAACCAGGCTACTGGAAGACGCAATGCAACTCTCAGGTTTGCATGCATTAGAATTGCCACAATATTCGAGCCGCTGAGGAGCAAAGGCTTATTTCTGTGCTGAAGCCAAACCTTTCTCTGGGTGAAAAGAGAATAAAATTTCAGTAAGTGTGAGGATTCACACAGGTATGTTTCTGAAACGCTCGACACTGAGAAGTCTGTGCTCCTCTTGTGCATCCACAGAAGTTCAAAACCTGAGCACTGCCTTGCCAAAGACACTGGGGAAAGCATGCCCAGCAAACACTGCATAGTGCTGATAATGAGCTCACAGAACATCAAGAGGTTTGCTGCTGAGACCGCAAAGAGTTAAACACCAGAAGGCATTGCTCTGATCTCACACATCAGTGAAAGACCAGCAGCAAATCTACCCAAAGCAATGCTGCAAAATAAACATGAAGCTGAATCAGACCTGAAAGCTCTTACAGAGAACAGTGAGCTAGACACAGATACGCGTTTCCCAAGGTGAATTCCTTTTGTACCATTGCAACCTCTAAATATTACCATTTAACCTTCTTCAGGATTTAGGCTTGATTTCCAACTGACAACAGCCATTCGGATCAGCCAGGCAAAGTAAACCGAGAGAGTTTCCAGGTTCCAAAAAGGGAAGGAAACGTCCACTTGGAACATTCTACCAAATCTCTGCTGGGCTGAAAAATAAAAAGTTTGCAAAGCGGGACCGACTTTAACTATGCCCTTAATACGATCGAATGATCCATTTGTTACCTGAAGAAACTAAATGATGAGACCCTAAAGGCACGCTTTTTCCCTATCGGCAGTGACAGCACCTCTATTCAAGGTACAGACGGAATTCTTAGGATCTCTCACAGCGTTATCACTGTCCGTCAGCAGTCCCCACAGGGTTAACATTTTAAAATCCAACTCCGGAGCTTTTTGCCACCGTGAGCAGCTGTAAAAGCTGAGGCGTATCATCAGGAATTCAGTGACACAGCAAAGGTCTGAATGTACACATACATTTCTGACTCCCAGGACGCAGAAGGCAGACCAAAAAATGATGCCCGTGACTAACACATCCCATAATGCCTCATAAGCCTCCTCAGTATAAACTGATTTGGGAATGTAACAGTGGTCATAAACACTGCATTGTAGAGAACTTCTTTTATCCATGGGGCTTGTGAGAGGGCATGGCGAGGCCTGGCCATGGCGGCAGGGACGCCTTACAGGAGCTGACAGCAGATCCTTGCAGAAACGGGCCAGGCCCAGATGCTGTCCCACAACTGACAAACAAAATCGGGCTTTGCACGTGAAAAGTGGGTCACGGCTATGGAGAGGAGGCCAAACCCAACGCAGCGCAGCATGCGAGCGGCCGGCAAGGACCCTCAGGCCTCTATTAGCGGTGCTATTATGCAAATATAGCAGTGCCCATCAGCATGTCAGTCCTGCAGCGGGGAGCTGCCCTAGGTGAATCTCATTAAATGCCCCTTCCCCAGCCTACGCTTGCTCATGCTGCCGTAACCCCTCTGAGCTCTGCTCAGCTGCCTGTCCTGCCTCAGCCTTTGCTGTTCTCTTGTGGGCCATCTTCTCCTTCCATCAGGGTCCAATTTGCAGTGCCACATTCCCATACATCCCAGCATAGTTTGGGATGGGGACACTGAGATGGCCTTTGCTTGCCCCCCACCACCTCTACCCTCCATTTTCTTGCAAAACCAAGGGGTGGTCGCACACTGAGAAGTCCAGAATCTTTTTTAAACATTCACAATCTTTCCCCCAAAAGTCTGAGCCCCCACGGGCATGGGGCTCCAAGGGAGAGGACAGGACCCTGTGCCCACCTGGGACACCTGCGACAAGGACACGAGCACCGTGAGCCCGCTGTCCCATGTACAGTAACCTCATTTGAACCCTGTGCTTTCCCAGCCGTCCCCTTAGCGATCATTATTATCATCTTCGCACAAAAAATCTGGACTTTTTAAACAGTGCTTAAATGATTCTCTCCCCCAAAGAATTAAATTACCATTTATAGTCTATTCTTCCTATTAAAAATTTATCAATTTATTCATCACTTCTAGGACTGAGACCTTTCATTTGTTTTACAATGAAGAAACCTTTGATCTGCAATTCTCCAAGGCTACCATTTTTTATTCTTTAGTTCTTCTCATTAAAAATAAAATACCTCTATTCTCCAAAATGCCTTGATGGCACACTCAAAATGCACACTGTAACAACGAGGAACTTATTTTAGCCTTACCTTGTGATAGGCTCTTCAGAAGTTTAAGAGGGTTTTGGGGGTGGGTTTTTTGTTGTTTTTTTTTTTTCTTCTTCTTTTCAGTACAGGACTGTCATGGTTTAATGAAATCAAAGGGGTTTTACATCCAAGAATCACCAGGCTGGAAGGCTGCAACCAGACAATATTTAAAGAGTGAACCAGAAGAACGCCTTACTCCCAAAGACACAAATGCAAGGAGCAGACATAGTGTTTCCCAGAACTTGTCTCCCCGCATGCTGAATCAGGCCAACCTGAGGTGTGTTTGCTCCCTGACATCCCCCAGGTCCCCCCGTAACCACTCCCCCAGGCTGCTCAGCTGAACCCAAACCAGCCCATACACCAAGGCTCACAGAAACAATTTGCAAAACATTTGGAAACCACATTTCAGGAATTCCTCCCCCCCCCCCCCATCCCCAGTTTATCCTGTTCTCAACAGCTGGACACACAAAGACCCCTCTCAGCAAAACAACCCTTTGCATTTGGGTGTGACGATGACCACAGAAAGCAGATTTGCCCTCACTCAAACTGCTAAATGTGCCTTTCACATCAGCAGCTTTGGGCTGCTCCTATGAAGAAGACAAAACATTCAACTGGATGTATCATTCTATGTTCTTGGTACAAGTCACAAGTCACCCACTGCAAAGACTTTTGCATTAGTTTGTCTATATGATCTTCTCCATTTTTGCTATTAGAGGCACATGTGCTACACCTTACCCATTAATAAAAAGAGCTGAGGAGATTTGCATTAGTTTACTCCATATGAGAGTACTCCATATGAGTGTCCTTAGAGGCACACACGCTTCTCCTTTTCCCATCAGTAACAGCTGAAGATCTCAGCTGAAGCCCAGTCTCAGGCTACATCACACAGCCTGGCCACATCCATGCACCTTGGCCTCACATGAAGCACTAGGGCACAACTATTATTTGTCACATGTTTTCAGCAGTTTGAAGTGAGCTGAGGGCTGTGTCGCTATCACTTAGCAGAGCAGCACCTTCATGGCCTGCTGCAGGAGAGCATCGGGGCACAAAGCCAGCAGAAGAGATTCAGCCGTGACGCTGATGCCCCATCACCTAAGATAGCATGCTAGCACACCTACAAGCTTGTTCTCTTCAATACGAGGAGGAAATACAGTGAGAAAAGACATTTTTTTTTGCTGCTGACCCAGTGTAAGGCCACCACGTGTGGCATCAAGTGATTCCCCAGCACAAGAGCATCTCGTGGGCTTGTGCTGCACACACAGCTGTGCATCAGCAGGGCTTCCTCTGCACAAAGGTTCATTCAATTGGTCTTTTAATATACCTAGCAGAACATTTTCCTTCAAATTCATTGGATTTTTATCCCAAATACACATTTCCCCTTTTGATCTCCACAGAAACTCTGATGTCTGTCAGAGAGAACAGTGCCTGAAAAGCAGAATGTGCTCTTTGCAGTTCCGTTTTTTAACACAGAAGCATTTTCTACACATCGAAATGTTACTTTCTACTCACCTCTGTCACAGAAGGCTGAGAAACAAACTAAAACTGAACTCTGATTGGTGACCAGACCCTGTCCCAGGCCTGAATTCAGCTCATTTTGCAAGAGGTCAAGGGAAAAAAAAAAGAACAGGAAAAAAAACAGAAAAATCTAAGCCACCCAATTCCCAATGCTTACATTCAGCAACACCAAAGCAGACGAATGACCAGCTAACTTGATAAAGAAACAATAATATACTCCACTACCAAAGCAAGAGCATATCAGAGGATCAAAAACCACTTCGTGTCCAAGCCTCTGTTTAGTGCAAAGTAAACCCTCCAGCTGCTACAGGCAGAGAACAGGCAGTCTCTGCCAGCTGACACATTTGTGCAGGAGCCCCAGCTATGACCAACAGACGTTACCAAAGGTACCTGCGGTCCCTCCTCACCCTGAGCAGCCAGCAGCTACAAGCAGCAGGAGGGAGCAGAGGAGCACAGCCAGCAGAAAGCACAGGAATCCAGAACACTGCTCCACAAGATAGCACGTGGCTAAGTGTAGCTAATTACGCTTTTGTCACCAAATACAAGATGGACCGAAAATATTCCTGCCTCGTAAGTCGCTTGCATATGCCAGAATATTTCCACTCTGCATAAATGGATTCCTTTCAAATATTGTGAAAATGAATTCATCCCACAGAAACACAACAGGCCTAACGGCATGTCACCAGATGTCACCCGGGCTATGATACAGCCGCTTGAGTATGCTCTTCACCAGCACCGCAGAGGAGCCGCGAATGTCTGATGAGCCCCAGGAGCGCGGGCTTGCCAAGCGCTTGTCAATCTCCAGCGCGTGTTATTCCTCTTCAGCAATCTCATGCCGGCATCTTGTTCCTGTGTACATAAAAGCTTGCTCAGCATGTTCAAATTGCTATAATTCTGACAGCCTAATCATTTGGCGAAATGCTGCCATATTAGCGGATAACAGCTTGCCCTCTTTGCAAACAGGAGGCTCCTACTCCGCATCACTCATTCCGGGAACAGGATGGACGAAGGGCCTTCACCTCCTGCTCCTGTTGGCTTGGTAATACTAATGATAGTTAAATGCCCGCTGCCCCCACAGCAGTGCTGACACACATTGTGGGGGGCTGCTTTACTCAGGCAAAACAAAGCACACACACAGAAAAGAGGCACTATTCCCATTTTACAGTGCTTCACAGAGACAGAAAAGAACTTTCTGTGATAAAGGAAACGCGTGGGCTCAAAAGGCAAACTGTATTCATCCCACCCAGCCTCAATCCAAATAACCATAATATTATTGAATTTGTGCTCTGCTTAAAATGAGTGGAGATCAGAGGCTCTCCAAGTGTGGTTTGTAGTTAACCTTTGCTCCATGAGTCACAGGAATGACTGACAGAGGTCAGGCCAAAGGTTTCCCTAGCCCAATATCCTGCCTGATAGTGGCCCACAACAGATGCATATGGAGAAGGAAAAACTGGCAAAATACATTGTAATAACTCTACACCATCATCTAATGATCTGCAGCTCCCACAATTCAAGAACCAAAGGGGATTTCTTTCTTCTTAAGAGCATTTGATGGATTTCTCTTCCAGGAATGAGTACAGATGCTGCCTGTTGGCTTGCAAAACTGTGGCATCAACAGGGTCTAGGGGCAGTGAATTGCATGGATTCACTACAGATTTCCATCAGGTCATTGCAAGTTCCTTGTCTCAGACTTGAAACAGCTGAGAAGCCTGGTTATGTGACAGAATAACTAATCCTTCCTTTTCCAGTCAAGCAGCTCTTCCTTAGTGGTGCCAGTTATTTTAGATCCCATTACCATGCAGATAAGGATATTCTTTGCACTACTTTGCACTACTTCTAGTCTGCCCTGCAGACAACACTATGTCCTGGTCAAAAAAATGCAGTGAAGTATTAAGACAAACAATATATTTAAGTTTTGCAGCATGCTCTCCCAGTACAGTAACAGCAAGTAAAGTCCTTGACTTTTAGGCCAATGCTTCCCAAATGCTCTTCTAGAATATGACAACCTTAGTCCAATAGTGCATCTTTCTACAGGAACTTTTTCCACCCACTCTTCCCATAAACAGTGGATCAAGTTATTATTAACTCTGTCTTCTTGTTTCTTTTTGCATTTTCTCCACAACTTTGATACTCATGTTAATGCTCACAATATTGTTGTCAAGTCCTAGGCCTCTCAAAGGGACCAGTAAAGGGAATACCTTCACTGTATCAACAATTCATTGATCAATGTACAAGCTGGTTTGTACAGGAAATAAACAACCTCCATCCTGATCAAAGGTCCTGAACATGTTGCTTGACAGACTATAAGGAAGTGTTTTAAACACTGCAGGGCACTATGTATGCATTTAATCTTTTCTTTTTTATTACTTTCTTTTTTTTTTTTTAAACATTTTTCCCCAACCTGTCAGTGTTTGCTTTCCAAGATTTGTTTATGCTATGTAAGCTGTAGGTTTTTTCTGTTAGAGACCCTAATTTCCTCCTCTGCTGGGACTACGGCGATAGCCCCAAGGAAGTTTACACTGAAAGAGAAGAGCATGACAGGCAGTGAATTAAGTGGTTCAGAAAGAGATTCAATTAGCTTTCTCAGTGGTGGAAAATAAAGATTTAAAAAAGAAAAGAAAATTCTTGGCTGTTCCACTCTGCTGTCTCAACTTCTGCAAATGGACATCACTGAACAGTCAAAGAAAATAACAATCAAAATATGAAATCTAATAAAGAGTTACTTATTAAGGCATGAAAAATACCAAAAGCGGTCTTTGTTTTTCTTCAGGTATCATGTAAGATGAAAAATGCCTCTAAAACCTCTCACTGAGTATCCCAGGACAACTACAGCAATGAATCTGCAGGAGCTGACTGGCAGCACTCCCCCATGGATGTCACCATTATCAATGTGTAGCCACATCCCTTACCTTTCCTTAGGCCTCCTGCGGTGAGGACCATTGCCAGGTACAGTGAGTAAGGAATCAAGAACAGATACAATGCACAACATTAAAAAAAAATAATGTAGTGGGAGAACAGCCAGTTACCTGCAAATGAAGTTATATGCTTGCTGTCATCACCAGACCCACCATATGGCTGAAGCAGCCTGTGGCAGACCCATTAGAGGCGGCAGAACTCCTGTGTCCCAGCAGCACCTGGCATTCCTGCTGCCCTGAGCCTCCAGAAGCCATCCCGTGGCCATAAGAGCTTTCCACCTCTCAGAGTCTTCCCCTGCAAAGCATCGAGTTCTCCTGACGGCCCTTGGCCTTCCTCCCGTCCTGCTAAAAACGTCTCTAAGTTCCAGTTCTTTCCTTGGCAACTCTCTGAATAGACAAAAGTGTAAGGGAGGAGCTTTCCACCCTCCACACACACCCTATTTTTTACTTGGTAGCCAATTCACCGGCTGGCTGAGTTCAATTCATTTGTTTCTACTGGATGTTTGCTTTTCGGGCTGCTGTAAAATTAAATGGCAAGGAGCCTAGAGCTCCTGCACAGGCATCTTCCTTACCGTCTCCTAAGCCACAAAACGCAGGGATGGTGCATTCGCTCCAGTGAAGAAAGCCCGGCCAACATTTCCCCAAGCCTTAAAAATGCTTTGAAACCCAGTGTTGAAATGTCTCAGGACTGATCAAGACTCACGTCCTGCTGGACAAATCCCAACCGAGCGAAATAATAATGCCAGAACTGAGAGAAGCCAGATCCTGAGAGGTGTTGGACTTCAAAGTTTTGAAAATGCCAGATATTTCTACATCTCGTGTCTAAACTACTAAGCTGTTCCACCACGCATTAGTGGAAGTATTTATTATTTTTAATACATGCCTGAAGGCAGAGGCAAACAAAGTAAAAGAGAAAGATAACTGCCCCTTCAAAAGCATTGCCAGCTGAAACAAGAAAGCAGCATGTACAGTTTATGAGACTTTGTACTTTTGAATGTATGCACACCTACAAAGGGAGACAAAGCATCACAATCATACTATTCCTGACTCCAACCACTTCTTTGCATTTAAAAATACATTCTTCTTTAATGGCGCACTTTGGCCAACAGAACCAAAGGCAGGACAATGAAAGGCCTGGTTTGCTACTGAAAACTAAAGGCTTCTCATTAAAAGTTTTAAATAAGAAAAGTGTAATAGTCAGAAGGTGTCTACTTTTAACTCCCTTCTCTTGTCCCTCCCCAACTGTGTTCCGGGCCATGAAGATTAAGAAAGTATTAAGAAAGAATGCTGAAGGAAACTTAAAGAAAGGTGGCTTTTTTCTTAAGAGCAGATTGCAAAAACTGTAAGAGAAACTTAATCTGATTAAAATAACAATGACATTTTCCAAACCAGAAACTTGGTATTTAATAAGGAAGTCTACGTACATAACAATAATCTTCACATTTTTGTGAACAGAAGACTATTTTATGATATACTATAAAAGGCACTGTTCAGCTGTCCTTGGGATTTACAAGATGTTAATAACTGGTCTCCTGTACGTTGCTTACCACACCAGAAATACATTTAGATAAATGTCACTGTGGTGGATGACTGATGCTACCCTAAGAGGATTCGAAGTACCCTTGAGTCAACACACAATCTTTTCGCAGTCCTCCTGGGTAATCACAGAATCACAGAATCATTAATGTTGGAAAGGACCTCCAATGGCCATCTAGACCAACTTCCCTGCAATGAACAGGGACACCTACAGCTAGATCAGGTGCTCAGTGCCCCTTCCAAACTGACCTTGAGTGTCTCCAAGGTCGGGGCATCCACCGCCTCCGCAGGCAACCTGTGCCACTGCTTCACAACCCTTATAGCAAAAAATCTCTTCCTTATACCCAGTCTAAATCTCCCCTCTTCTAGTCTGAAACCATGTCCCCTTGTCCTGTCACAACAGACCCCGCTAAAGAGTCTGTCCCCTTCTTTCCTATGGATCCCCTTTAAATATGGATGTCTTATCTGAAATCAGACCAGCACAAAAGTCGAATTTTGTTAGTAACCACCAAGGACATGATACACGGTCCATACAGTTCATGCAGACTAATCCTTGGAGAGACAGAAAATTGCTCCCTAGTCAACCTGTTTCGTGCACCACAGAATCTTACATAACCAAAGCTGGCAGCGTACAGCAAAACCTCTAACAGCTCAGTGATGGCAAAGGTCAGCACTGACCTTCGCAACATCCCAGGGACTCTGCAAAAGGCATCAGCTTTCATCTTCCACTCAATTTCTACCGATACATATAACCTCTAATTTAGGAAAAAGAGGTTACAGGATGGCATATCCTTACTGAGTAAGTGCCAACACTTGCTTTACAGTAGCCCTTTTAAATTCTAGGATCACTTCCAGCCAGTTTCGTCTAACTTCCATTTCATTTCACTTCTACAGTCTACAGCCTCTTCACTCACATACCTTTTAAGTCATTATTTCCCGAAGTGAAAGATAATGTACCATTATTATCCTATATCTTAAGAAAACGGGATACAATACTAGATCAATATCCCAGCCTACTATTAAATGGCTACACAGCCAGCCACAAATCTCCCTGTCCTTATCATTCAAATAATGAAATACCTAAGGTTCCTCTCTCCTACAAAAAGCTCTTGAATTACCCTATTTTCCACTTAACAGCTTTATTTCTTCTTAAAGTCAGTTGCACATATTCTAATGATGCATTTCCTCTATTAGGTCTCCATCTGCAACTTATGCATTTGTATGAATTTAACTCCAGCGAACAATAAATTCAGATGCAGAAGAAAGAGACAGCAAGCAGTCATCATACAAGCTTCTTCAAATCCATCTGCTTTAGTTCTGGTACAAGAGCAATCAAACATCTAGTGTTCAGCAGGGAACCATCCTCTGTTCCAGCTGACATATCACAAAGTCTCTGGTGACAAGGCCAGAGAGAATAAAATGGGCATCCTTCTTGTAAGAAAAGGACCTTGAACCTTTCTCTGCTCCACACATTTCATGTGGGCCAGAACAGCCATCCTATGGCATAATAACCTTGACCCAATGCTCTCCTCAATCAGATTTGAACTAGTCACCAAGGAGTGAGCTACCCTATGCAGATGGTTTCATTAAACTTGAAATTACAAACTGGCTGGGGAAACACGTAAGTCACGGATCTCCTTTTATATATACATTGCTTTGAGAATGCAGCTCCTCCAGAGAGGAAAGGAATGGAGAGTATTTCCTATTATAATGCCATTACAAGAAATGTCATAAGCATTAAAAACAGTGGGCACAAGGTATGATTGCCTTCCAAGTCAACAAGGAACTAATCTTTGTCACTCATTAAAAACAATTCCTCTAGAAAAACTACGTTTTTTGTTGCTGTTGCTGCTGCTGCTACTGCTTTAGTTAAAAATAAAGAAACCAAACCAAAACAAAGCAAAAAACAAACAAAAAAACCCAACCACTTCGGCTTCCAAGCACATTCATTTCAGCGTTAGAAGAGTTTTTCCAGTCTTGGTCTTACATTTTTTTCCCTCACTTTTGTCTGGCATCTGACAAAATGGTAGAAACACGGAGTAGGGCTAGCAAAGAATGACTGAAAGCGGCAGTTCAAGACCTCAGGTCACAGACATTCCCACTACATGGTCCCAGCAAAATATCATCTTAGCACTTTTCTAGCAAACCTTCCTAGTTTCCTTACGGCCAACGAAGGACAACTACTCATAAGGAGTTTATAGCCAAAAAATGAAAAGAACAAAAAAAGCAACACATTAGGTTTAGGCAAAATTATTACAGGATTTCTAGGAGAACTGCACTGTGTTCTTAAAGGTGAAAAAAAAAATCATGAAACCCCTTATGAAGGAGCAGATGGAGGGGCCACAGCTGAGGACCCAGCCCCAAAATGCCAGAGGTAGCATCCACATCTCTGCAGCACTTCCAGGTGTGTCAAGAGGAAGGGTTCCGGCCATGCTTATTGTTAATATGCAGGAATTGCTCCGAGGCCCCCCTTGGTCTGCAGGAGGCTGTGTGGGATCCTATTGTCCGGACCAGACAGTGCTTATGGAGGAGGAAAGGAGAACAATTGATTTCCATCCCTGGTGGATGGGCATCCATCACCCAGAGGAGACCTCGTACCACCGCTACGTTTGCTCCCTTCACCAGGGCAGGGCTTGCAAGGAGCCCTCTGCAAACTTCCTTGCTCCTGGCAAAACAACAAAATCTCGCCTTGTATCTCAGAGAAACATCACTGTTCTGCATTAATTTGTTCACCCAGCAGAGCAGGGCAGATGACAGGTCCCAAGCAGCAGGCCCGGCTGAGCCCACACTGCCAACATGGCTGCCACGGCCCCAGCCATGACCTCCCTGGCCTGGTAAACGCCGATATTTGCATTTCCTCACCCAGGAGCATCCATGTGGGCACCAAAGGGTGGTGAGGAGGTCTGGAGTCCTCCCGCCCTCTGCTCCCAGCCATCTCTCACCAAGCCAGGCACCGCCAGCAACAGAGCACGAAGACGGCACTGTCCCAGACAGAAAACCTCCAGTTTGGTTTCAATTAGGAGAAACTATTTTAAAGACAACTCAGTTCCAGCTCCAGGCACCGCAATTTTCCAGCTCCCTGTTTTAGAAAACTCCTTTCCAAATACCGCTGGTCCTTGGCCACTGTACAAGCTGTGCTCTTTTTAGGTTGTGGACGTTAATCAAACTGCTCTTTATTTTTAGATTTTCTTCATACGACTCTATGCCACAAACTCTATTAATGTTATGTCTTGGAACATCAAAGTTATTCACAGATCAATCAAATTGACAGAAAACGTTCCTCTTGCTTTGGGAGAACTGAACTCCGCTGCCTTTTTAATAGGAGAATCTGACAGTGAAAAAAAATAAAAATAAATCTAAAAAATACCCCACACACTATAAATCAATGGATCAGATATACTGACTGTGAATGAAATTTCTCCAAGGAGGCGGAGAGGGAGCTGAGCAGCAGTTTTTCCCCACAAGTGCCTCTGTGCATAGGTTTCCCCCAAGGAGGATTAAAAGAAACTGAAAATAAAACATAAAATTACTTCGAATCCTGTCTTTTCTGTTGACTGGAGCCTGCTGGAAACAGCCCCAGTCCTTCACTCCAAGATCAAAAACAAGTCACAGCTCAGCACTGTTCCCCATACAAGAGGCTGCCCAAAAAGTCTGTTTTACCCAGATTTCCTCACTGGCACTTTTTATTGGCACCCCAGAGGCACAGGTAAACCACTAATGAGGAAATGCACAGCTGTATGCATGTCAGCTGGTAGAGGTGCAAATTAAAGACTAAAGGCACGGTCAGCTAGTACCACAATTTCTGATTAGAAAAATCCAACCTGCTACCATTACCAACCAGTGATACCATAGATTATGTAAAAGGAAGCCTATTAGGCACTCATTTTTTCCCTGGTTGCTTACTCCTGAAAAAGCTCATGTAATGCCAGGCATCGGGAATGAGACCCGAAGCTCTGCAGCGAAGTTTCAGCTTCTGTCACTATCAGTAAGCTGCTGCAGTATCATCGGAGGTGTGAGCAGGGAGGTGTGAGCAGCTCAGAACAAGCACCACAAAACTAGGATGGGAGTAAGGAGATGTCTTCCTCCTCCTCTGCTTCAAACCAAAAGTCTGATGCTCGCTGACTATTCGGGCTACCCACATCTCCCCGTTTCACAATTAGGTTGGTCTTAAGATTGCAGAAGTGTAAATGGCAACTTTCTGAAAAAGCTGTGAACTCTGGGAAAAATTCTGTCAGCAGCCAAAGCAAGGTGACATCCTCCGACACTTCTCCAGCCTCAGCTTAAAATAAAGGGCATCATCCTCACATTTCTCAGCATGAACAACGTGAAATCTGCAGCCCAGAAAAACACGTATCTGAAAAAACACCGACCTGAAAGGTGCTACAGCATGTTTTTGAGTTATGCTCTAACTCAGGGCAACGAAGCAAAAAGCACTGAGCTCTTCCTAAGTTGTATGTTCACACAGAAAGCTCTCAGCAAAACCCCAGGTGTGCAAGAGCTGTCCCAGGCTCTGCACGGACCAGCCACGCCAGGAGAACGGCAGCATCCTGCACACAACCCAGCACCACGCCGCTGGGCGATGCCACACACCTGGATCCCAGGCGTGGCATCTCATTTCAGTTCCTGTTTTCCACAAAGCAGAAGGTGGTGTGTTGGTTGGCAAATATGGAGCTTTTACTGACAGAACACCACAGCTACAGATGGGATGGAGAGAAAAAAAAAGTCTATCTAAAGGTGGGCTCATGATTTAAAGACCAGAGGAAGCAAGTTTAACCTGCGAATGTTTTCTGCCCCGTTACCAGTCAAGAATTACTGGTTCTGCCATGTCAAAGCACACAGGGCTTTTGTTAACCTTTTCTGAAGTGTTATATTTACACATCGTGGCTGTATTTTTTCTGGCTGCTGCTCAGATGCTTAAGGAATGATAAGGATTCCTTACCGCATTAAAGGGGTTTAAAATGCAATGCACAGCCAAGCAATTTGGGAAGCAATCGCTATGTTTCTAAAGTGAACTTTAATCTAGAATTGCTCATAAAAATCATATTATGGCATACGGAAACAATAATGTTAATTAAATAATTTGCATTTACATAGCAATCGGTCCCAAGGGCCAAGCATATAGTAACACAATTCATATGAAGTACACCATGCGCTCAGCAGCAGCAGATCTACAAGGTTTGACCTGAAGAAACTCAAAAGCCATGTACCTTGAACCTTCTGTCCTCATGTCCGAAGGCAGCCAGCACTTTCAGGCCACCCCACATTATGCAGCAGGATTTTTATTCTTAGTTATTAGCTATGTGAGAAGCAGCCACACTTTTGGTATATTATATTTTCCATTCTAGTAAGCTGCACCCAAGGGACAGCAGGATCTTCGTGCAGTAAAGGGATGCTCCACCCAAGCACAAGCGCCCTGCTCAGCTCTCCTGAGTGCAGGGTTGCTCCTCCCAAGGAAAATGAAGCACACGGGACTGTCCATCCTTGAGCCTCTTCATTTGTTCAGTACAGGCAAAGATAACTGTGAAGATACATAACACCCACAACCCAGCTCTAATTCAATATTCTTGGTCAGACAGGATTTGTGCATGACAGAAATAGAACTAACCGCATTACAAGAGGAATGAACTCTTTCCAAGATCCTGCCCATTTTAAGAGCAGTGCCAAGCTCCTTATATTTATGTAGGTCTCTTGACGATTTAGTAAAGAATTAGTAGTGGCAAGAACCAGAAACACTAAAAGCACACTATTGTTTTTTAAATGAGGACACTGTCTATATATATACCTATATATATATATACACACATAAACACACTTAAAAGTATAGACAACCCCATCTTCATTTGTGTTTTTTTTTTGTTAGATTTTCTGCCCCATTTATTAGCTTTGTTGGGGAAGCAGCAGTAGCTAATTTCATATTTGTTCTCAGCCAATTTGACTTTCTGGCTCCCTTCCTATGCCCTAACAGAGCTGCTCTGTTTCCAAAGAAGGGAAAGCTACCATTGCCTTACTGGAGATGAGGCAGTCTTCCTAAGTCTGTTCTGGCTCCATGGTATTCCATCAGCAGCAGACACTGCCACCTATAATGCCACCTCCAGCAGGGATAAGGGCAAGCGATGCTACAGGACAGCTTGCTGGAGAGCTGGAGCTGCTGGATGAGCAAAGCATTCCAAACATGGGATGGAAGAAAGGCAAGTTGTAAGCAAACTTCAAACACCGTGCTCAGCAACAAACAGGTGCTGAGAGGCTTTACACAGGACAGTGATTACCTTCGTCCTGCACTGCCCCTAGGACCTGGGCTTGAAACTACTAATTTAAGGTTGTTGCTGCAAATCAAACCAGTCAAAGTTTTGGAAGCTGAAGCCCAACTTAAAAAAGAAAAACAAAACAAAACAAAACAAACAAACAAAGCACAGAAATCTGCAAGACTAGAGAGCTTCATGGTAAATCAGAGGGACTGAGAAATGGAAGAAGGACCAATTCTGCTTTTCAAACCGGACCTTCGTTCTTGCAGATAATGCTGCAGCACAGGATGACAATGCTTGTTTTCATGGAGGCTGGAGTCACAGGGCTTTGCTAGGGGAACATCTCCAGCCCTTGCCTTTTGGCTGCTACACAAAGTGCACAGCATGCACAGGAAGGGGTCCTAAGCAACAGGTACTTCTGCTGCTTGTGTGCACTGAACAACTAGGAAAATGGTACAGACATGCTCAGAATGCTTCTGGAAGAAGAATGTTAAC
>JANHGO010003437.1:0-27155 GCA_024606505.1 Aquila spilogaster | reverse complement strand
CATAACCCCCTACTTTGTCAGTTTGTTTAATGTTGTTTAATGAAAAGAAGGCTTCTTAAATCTAAATGTTCCATGTCCGTATTGTCATTTTAATAGGCAAATATATAAAACCACAAAGGCAGCATTAGCTACTGGCTGTTTTGAGGGTCCCTTGGGCATAAAAGTTTTTATGCTGTTGTGTTTAATAGAGACATATGTTTCAACATTGGGAAAACACTGACACTTAAATGATACCTGACTCACATTCAACCTTGCAACTGCTGTTTTGCTCATAAAAGACATATCACATCCATTTTCTGTTTTCTCTTGGGATAAAAGCAACTTGCCACCTGAGAAACCCATGTTTTTATTTTTATTTTTCTAATGGAGACTCTGCCACCAGTCAGTTATTCCACCAGATGTGCCAACATGTCAGCAAATGAGTTGGTGTATGTTTTGCTTTTATTTTTGGAGTGGGGGGGGAGGGGGGGTGAAGGAATACAGCAAAACTAAATTAACGATCCACAACACTGAAAACCTCAGAAGAGCTGGCAGAGATCCTGCAGAAATTAATTCCTGCAGGACTGGCCACAATACACTGAGGTAAAAGCAAGCTGCTTGTGCTAGTACTCTTCCAGGCAAGGCCAGGAAGCAGGAAGGGCAGGAGAAACTCTTGCTGGTAACTAATACAGGAACATAAGCTAGCTTGAGCAGCTTACTCAGCTAAACCTGTTATTGCTGTTTGTGCCAGTGTGCTGCTTACGCTTCATGTAGATGACAGAAACTGCAGCTCTTTTTCAAAGAGAAAGAAAGCTCTAGGGTAATTAGAGCACTATCAAGAAAAGGAAGATGAAGACTTTGCTTGCAAATTGAGAAGGAAAAGATAAATAAGACAACTTTGTTAGACTTCATTGGTGAATTAGCAGGCCGTGCTATCCGTTAATGATAACTCAAACTAGTTCCTTCAAAAGAAGACACTGGAATCTAGATTCTCCAGAAGATTAGTTGAATACTTATTTACTTTCTCAAACAAAAAAGTCTCAGTTGATACATGTACAAATCCCCAAATTTTACTACAAGGCATGCCACATTCCAAGCATTCTGTTTACAGTATCACAAAGCAACTTGAATAATTGCCTTCCAGCTCTGATGAATAATCTGAAACAAATGCAATGATTTATAAACATTATTTTCTGTTCTTGATTGTAAAGGCTAGTGATTTACCACTTCCACAGAGAGAGAGCTCAATTTACCACCAATACTCAAACCCATATGCTGGAATAATAGTTAACTTCAAGTTAAACTCTTTAAAAATCCTTTATGAAGAATTTCTTCCAATTGTTTTCACTTACTTGCCTCAAAATTATTTTAATGTGTATTTGTGAAGGGGAGGAGTTGAGGGAGCAGCTGGGATCTAGGATTACCGTATCAGTAACTCCATAATACATTACTTCCATTAAATCTTGGCCTGATGGTGCAGGATTAACACCTTCTTTTCTTAGGTCTCAATCCTACACAGGCTTTCTGGAGCGCTCCGTATGACTGCAGTCTTAAGAAGCAGTATTGCATAATATTGACCATAACAAGCAATCTATTGGCCATGGCTACCTGAAAAATATTTACTGAATTATATTCTAGGTAAACTTTCTTCCCAATAATATCAGTGTTAACACCATCCCATTAGTAGTCCAGTTTAGAGAATGGGGTAAAAGCTCAAGCTTCGATAGAGTAGGCAGAATAATCCCTTCATGTGTCTGAATTTCTGCAATGCTGAGAAGTAGCTGCCAAAGAGGCTTTTTCTTTCTTTCATTGTTTGTGCAACTCTTGTTCAATGCAGCTGAACTTACCCAGTAAAACATGTAAACACCGGTAATGCAGCATATGTGAGATTACATTTTGGACAAGATTTTCTAGTGATTTAAGTTCCACATAAACACCAAAATAAGAAGTCAATTTTTTTTCAATAAAACTCTTCTGGCTTCAGTTTTGTTAGGCTGTAGATGTCAAATCAGGCTGCTGACTGTTTTGAAAAACAGAACGGATCCTCAGCAGCTTTAGTTGTTGTCACTTTGTCTGAGACTTTACACCTGCTGGAGACCTGCATCCAAGGGCCTAACACTAATATGGGCAAAAAGTCATTTCTGACGATGCAAAATCTTTTCTCTTGATCATCTGCTCTAAGCACCATCAAAACCTTTCAAAAAAACTTCTAATTGAGCACAAATGCAAAGCTCACTTTCTTTATTAATCCTTAAAAAAACATGGTTTTCAGAGCAGACATGTCTTCTTTGGCAACCCTTTGCACAAAATCAGAGAACACTGCTCATCTTACTGAGAACCAGTACCTTGAGGACAGCAGCCCCCAGGCAGTGGGTGCAGTTCTCTCTTCTCTTAAACTGATATCTGGAAAATCAAATTCATTTCCTAGGCTCTTCATCATCAGGTGTAAGATCTCTCATCTAGGTTGGCCTCACCACCTGACAGTGTGTTGACTCCCAGAATTCACTATTCACCACTTATGGGATAGCTGAATCTCAGAATCCTACTGATGACCCCAAAGTGGAAGTTGGAACAAGGTTTCTGCAAACTACCTTAATTCAGACTCACAAAAAGATGAAGAAAGGTTCTCACTTGAGCTGAGCTCAGATGGTTATCCTACATAATGGATCTGCCCCAACTCTCATCCTCAAATAGAGGTAAAAAGCTAGGAGAAAGCAAATACATGTCCTTAAGAGCTGTTGTCTGTAACACCCTTCTCAAAGAACCATCCCATTATTGTGTCTGTCAAATACATTGATGGTCCTTGATGGACGTATCTAGAAACAGAAGCTCATTTTCCACAGCCTTTAACTACTCCTTATCAATACAAATACTAACTGTAATGGCAATCAGCACAAAAGCTAGAATCACATATACAGGGCTTAAACCAGAGTGAGAAACCTGTGTTTCCAGGGAGACCACTGCCAGGACTTCAAATTGGCCAGTCATCATAAAGGACAATAAGGAGTAAGGGAAGAGCTAGCTCAGGGAGAGGCTGGGAAAGGAGTATTATCTTTCAAATGGGAGGGATAAAGTATGCATATATACAAATGTACATGTACATGCACAGATAGATAGATAGATCAGAAGCATTAAGCTAATTAATACGTACCTGAATTCGCATAAGACCTCTAGCATTTTGGCCCACTGCCTTCACATAATCAAACTTGTGTTGTGTATCTTAGTAATATGAGAACCTCCAAGAGAATGGTAGTGTGGAACAGTATCAAAGAGTAGGAAACATTACAGCTGATAAACATGGATGTTTTATTTATTAAATAAACAAATACTTTCAGTTTCTCATCTAATTTATCTGATGAACTTTTCAAACTAGCTCCACTGGTATTTCACCCTGATCTGGCTCAGAGCTTCCCTCAGTATTTGGCATAAAGAAGCTATTCTGACCAAATGTCCTCTTTGGATATGAAGGAGAAAGGTCTGCTAAGGGTACCTGAAACCAAAACCACAACCAGGAAGATACAAAAGTGGTAACGTCATATAGAGTAAACGACAAGAACAAGATGTCCACTGCCCACTTCCTCCCGCAATCTTCTGTTCCCCCCTTCTGACATTTCTCTTTCATGTCTGAATTCTCATAAGCACTCAAGCCCCTCAGAAATCTGACTTTAATCTTCAAAGTCTCCAAAGCATTTAGGAGCAATGGTATAATTCACTTACCATAGCATTTTTTGGAGACTTCTGAAAATAGGACTCATGAGCCAGGGAGCCAATCCTGTGAATTTTATTCTGTTCTTTTAAAATATTTCAAAAATTCCAATTAGCAGAACATTGCAATACAGAGATGAACTACTGACAGCACTACTGCAGACTTTCCTCAAAACTCAGCAATCAAACACCACTAAGGATATATGTGTTTGTAAGAGAAATTATTAGCAATGTCAAGCTCAGAAAACATGAAGATCTAATTTTGGAACTTCAAAATCATTACATTATGAATATTTGTAATCAGAAAGCATATTGAAAATCTCATAAAAATCACATTCCTTGATTTACCATAGTCATAGTTATTCCTATACCAAAAGAACAATTAGCCCAACATCCTATCTCTGACAATGCCCTGTAGTGGACACTCAGGAAAGTCTATACAGATGGGACACACCTATTGCTAACATGCCCTCCTGTTTTCAGTGATCACATACACATAATGCTCCTAAACCACTAGCTGGCCATTGTTGCTGACAGACCTTTCCTCTGTGAATTCTTCTAACCCCTTCTGAACTCGACATGATGGGGCAAATATTTCTGCAATTTAACTGAGTTACATAAAAGATATTTTTTGCTTCAAACATGATGTTTTATAGCCTGAATGCAAGTACGTCCCCTAATGCCATTATGGTGAGAAACAGTTAATATTCATTCCCTACTTGCCTTCTTTGTATCTTTCTTAATCTTACAGATTCCCCTTGGCCTTGTACTGTCTCCTTCATCTACCTTAAGCTACAGCTATACACAAATATGACTACAGAGATAATTCAAATGACTTCAGTATATTACATTTAAAACAAGTACCCAATGCTAGAAATTAACGTTAATGATGGCAATATTTGATACATGTTCTCACTTCTCTATTCCATGCCCTCCATGTACCATGAGGCTCTATTGGAGCAGGTGTCTTGGAAGATCTAATTTCAAGATAGCTCTGGAAGCCTGAAGAGTAAATCTGCCATGTAGGTGCAATCAGGTGAGCTGCTGTAGGAAGGCACTTCTGCTGGAATGGTCACACACATAGTGACATGTTAATGTTGAGAGGCTGATACATTACATCAGATGAGGGGGCTATGAAAATGGAATCATTGTTAATTGAAATAACTGTCAAACCATCTTTCTTAGATCAACTTTGCATGAACACACAAACAAAAGTATTGGAAGAAACAAACACCAATACCTATGTATATGGCATTTGCATCTGCAGCAGTTCTGACATCAGTCTTCACCAGGAATTTAAAAGCACGGTTCAAATTTTCTACCGTTTACACGGTACACAAAAATTCTGCTTTTTGTCCCCCTCCTTCAGAGGGACAGAAAGATCCCTTCTTCAGAAAGGAACAGAAAAATGTGATGAAGAAAAGGAAGAAGAACACCAAGCCCTTGAATCCAGTACTTCACTAACATGGTTACAGAAACCTTCAAGAGAGCCACTGCTGAGAAAAAATCCACTTGGAAAAAAACAGATTCGATAGCAGAGAATATTTACCAGAGTACAAATTAAGAAAATGAAGTGAGGAAAATTACCTTTCCCTGACAAATAAAGCACATTTTACAGAGAAAAAATAAACGTGAAATACTAATCACAAGAACACTTTTGATGATGAATACTAAAATCACTCTAAATTGATTGGTGAATATTTTAAAATACCAGATTTCCCTAGAACTACTCTACTATTATGTAAAATGGGACAACGCCAAACAGGATGCCCCTAATCTGTCCTGGAAAATCCCATCTCTTAATGGGATACGATCACCTAACACCTGAACACGAACAGACTAGGCTTCTTGCAATTATAGACATGTGAAATCGAATGCTTGAAATCTTTTTTCTGTAACTGCTTTGTAACACACAGTGACATTCCCTAAATTTCACACTATACACACAGTGTAAACGCGGTTGTAACAGATGCCTCTTACAGGCAATAAACTTAAGAAATTTTTTCACGTTGTTCCAACAGTTTTGGTAATAATATACTTAATCTAAAGAAATCACTACTTATGGTAACCATAAACATAGCCAAATCTGCATCTGAGGTGGAAATAATAATTCAGCTTTCCTGCAATGCACTGAACCTGCTGGGATAATATTTGGTTTATTATATTAAGGTATTTTGATCTTAAATTTGAATCCTCACAATAAAAAGATGATGAAGATCCATGATTTTCTATATACATCTCAGTAAAACAGACTTTGCTTTCTGTAGCACCGGGAATACTCATTCAATGCAAGGGCTCAGCTCTGCTGTGTGTGATGCCTGCCCTTTGCTCAGCAGAAGTACACAGCTTCATGGACATTGCGCCAATGCTGCACTGAGTTCAAGTCTCCTGACGTCACTTGCCTATTCCATTCTCAAACATCTGGGCACCACTGTCTCTCATTTTAAGACAGCAAAACCCTTTTCACAGCTTTTAGCATTTCCAAAATAAACATCCCACCTCCTTAGTGTGACATCTTACTTGGAGCTTCTATCTTTTTATTTGGTAATCATGCCTGATTTTTAGACAGACACACACATGGTGGCTTCTTGACAGCAGTGCCTAAACATAACTAAGTTCTCTATCAATAATTTTTAAATGTTATTCATTCTTTCAACAGAGAGTTTTAAGACAATTTTGTATAAATCTGATCCTGCTTTTTTCCATCTACAGTGTCACTGTCTAGGGAATGCTAGCAACCTCCAGCTAGACATCACTGAGGCTTGGACAGCCATAGCCCTCTTAGCAGTAAGCTTGCAGTTCTCGCTGGTGTTCAGCTGCATGAAGGGCACTCAGAGTTTCAATGCTGGATTAACAATTCTCTGTATACTAGAAGCAGGGAAGTTAATTACAGATGCAAACAAGCATCAGTCCTGATCAACTGAAGGAAAAAGTTGGTACAACCGGAGCAAATTATCCAGTCTATTTTCATATCTTCTTGCCTTGTCTCGCCTCTGGGCTTTCTCTAGAGCACTATTAACTGCTACAGTCTCAGCTGAAGCAGTATTTTATATCCTTCTTCCAGGATAACTACTGCTTATACCTGCTTCCTTTTGCATCTACTTAGAGACCCTGCCACGATCAGAAAAATCTGGTTTGGATTAACCCAAGACTATTTTTCTGTTTTGATTATTTTCTCAAAAAAAAAAAAAAAAAAAAGAAGAAGAAGCATATAACTTTAAATGAAAAATGAAACTACTTTCATTTCAAGTTGGTAATATTCTCAAGGTTTGTACAACAAGAAGCATTTTGTTCCTTGGCTCTGGCAATAAAAGCCAAGGAAATGGCTACATTAATGAAATGTTCAGAAGAATGGGGTCATTTTCTTTGTTATCTATCAGAAACACAGGGGACTCTAAAAAAAATTTAAAAAAAAAAGTTTGGTCACCTATATACACTGACTATATTATAATGTCTTATATGCAGCCCAAGACAATTCCTCCTCACTCAATGTAGCCTAGGCAAGACAAAAGTTTGGGCACCCATGCAGGAAGCAATTATGCAGCAGTTATTATTTTCAGTGGTTCTCTTGACTGTATAAATCATGCTGAATTTCCTAAATCAATATTGTTAAGAACTGATTGCATTCTAGAGCACAATATACCAGTGACTATATTTGGAATCACAGAGCACAGAACTTTGATGCTCTCCACTTTGATTTCTTCTTGTAATCCGTAAGAATTTGGTATTTTAGCTGGATCCACATAATTTCTAGGAGTAACACATATATTGTAGGCTGAAATCCTATACCTTCCAGTGAATGCACAGTCTCCCTCGCTTTAAATAAGATCTAAGCACAACATGACTCCCAAAGTACTGGTTAATTTTAATACAGTTCATAGCATTTATCTTCAGGTATACATCAGCGTAGGCCATACCAGGTTAGAAATTTTCTGTCTTTAGAAAGTTGAGATGAATTAAGAAAAGATATGAAACTAATACAAACAAGGTAAAGAAGGATGCATAACCCAGAATAAAAGTCTGACTTTGTTGAATGAAGATACAGCTATCTACAACTACATTAGACCAAACAAGAACGTCCATATGGACTGATTTAGCTTATACCTATTAACCTCATATGCAAAGCTGATCATTCTTTACTTTCCTAAGTGTTCCATGTAGAGAAATCTTTACAGTGATTGATTACCTTCTCCAGGGAGTGAGTATTAAAAAAAAAAAATAAAGACTCAGACAACAAGAAGACTTGCAGAAACAAGAGCCTGAGATTGATGCTGCTGTCACATAGCTCCCGGTTTCTTAATTTATTATGACAGTCTGAGAATCTAACTTCATAGTTGGCAGCAACCAAGATTTATTCTACACTTTTGATTATTTCCCCATACCTAACAAAAAAAACTTCAGGTCTACACTGATTTATACTGTCTCTTGTTTCAGTACTTCTCAGATCAGTTGGCTTAAGAAAGCAAACATGCTGCAAATTAGCACATAAAGAAAGTTGTATGTCATTTGAACACAAAATATTAATGCCAGGTGATGAAATATTAGAATATTTTGGAGAGGAGAAACTCTCATATAGATTAAAAATAGCAGTAAAAAAGCTAAAGATAGAAAAAGAAGGATTTCATAACTAAAGCAGTGTATTTGAATCTTAGTTTCAGAGACAGCTGGATATTGGAGGCCTTTCTGTCAACCACAATGAGAATTCCTTATTTTTATTGGATTTCTAGCGTGAACCTCCAACTTTCATTCAAAATTAGTTTCCAGTTTAGGGCTCTAAACCTCCTAGAACAGTTCTGTTTTCAAAAATGTTAGTTAACTGATTTCCATGGAATTGCATATGTGAAAAAAAAGGGAGCAGTTCATCTGAATTGCAGTTGGTAGGCTGCTCTAAATGTAATGCCTCCTATTTATTTCCATGGAAATCACAACAGATACAAAGAGCACAATAACACTATTTGATAGAGCAAATTCTTAGCCGCAAAATACTCTTTTTCAACACAGTCACTACCATTAGCTATGCATTTCCACCAGCGATTAACAAGAGCCTGCATAGTTGTCTGGAACATGGCTTGTCTTCCCCAATGCTGTCACCACTGCTGAAACGCACCACCCACCACCTCACTGTGCTCACATCCACTGCCTGGTCATCATAAATGTTCAGCAAGTATCAGTGAATGTCACTGGGTGCCATTTTTTCCACATGGAGGTATTCAGTAGCACACCTTTGCTTCATACGCACTTCCATGTCAGATGGCATTAGAGGGGGAATCTGACAGAACGACATCTGTCACATCGCAACAAAATGTAATGGAATACTGGTGGGAAGGTTCATCTTCTACTGCCTCTGATGCCATGGGTCAGCACAATAAAATAGGAGACGTTACTTCTGGAGCAGCCCTTGCAGAGACATACTTAAGAATGTGAGCAGTCACACGCTCCAAATACCTATTTCTCTCCAGTGACTTCAAAGTCAGTATAGATGGATCACTTATGTGCAGATATTTAAACTCCATTATGGGAATCACAGCCTAGGACATTTAAAGTAAGTGATGGTAGTCAAATGTTTTTCAAATTTGTATATGAACACAATGACAGTGATTATCATCTGTACATCATGGAATCTACCATCATGGGAGGAAGCTACAGTGGTTCAGAGACTGGAAACTTCTACCATTACAAGGTGCCATAAAAGTAAGTCTAAGGTCTAGAGGACAAAATAATCATCGTAACTAATATGTCAGCTAAAATCCCATCTCTAAAGAGATTTATTTCTAGGACTATCTGCTGCCATTTACACTATCCAGACTCTCACAATATGCAGGCAACCAAATTACAGAAGTAAACATCTATGTACAAAAGTTGTATGTTGAAATCTTCTACAGAGTCGTCTATAGAACATTCACTTATCATCCTAACTAGTAATATTTGCTTGGCACTTCATATTAAGTTAGCAGAAGGCATTGTAGAACAGCAGTACATGTTATAAATCCAGATGATGCCACAGTACCAGATACTAGACAGCTTAAACTGCTGTGATGAATCACAGTTCTTATCACCCATCTAATGTACAGAGCACGTATGACTGACAAAAGACCTGAAAATACTAATACAATGAAAATTAGTTCCCTGACAAAACATATCAGAAAGCGACTTTCTTTGTTATTTAGGCTTGCAACTGAAGAACTTCAAAAATGAAGTTCTTCATCCTAAAATAATGTATCAGAGATTAAAACCGTGTAATTTGCAGCGTGGCTTTTTGTGGATGTACTCAGCCTGTCCAGAGGAGGTTCAGTGGATTTGTATCTCTGGGCCCTGACTGGCAAGAGTCCCCTAATTCCAAAGTATTTATTATGCTTCAAGGACCCAGTCACTGTCACTCACTGCAAAAATACAGAATACATAAATTTTTAAAGCACACATATTTCTATTGTTAAAGCTTTCACTTCAACACTTTTTTCACTCTCTCTGTACATGTATATTACAGAGGGTCCCATTCCCATCTTATGCCTGGGTCTCTCCAATGTAAAATAGATTCCCCTATTATTTAACCATTGAGCCCTGATTTTGGAGTTTGGCTTCCTTCTCTTAAGACATAAAACTACCAAGTCCAGAAGTTCTGCTCAGGCAAAACTCTCACTGGAACCACTGAAAATGAGCTTCAAGATTTAGATAAGTAAATAACTTTCTCTAAAACAAACCAACCCACAACAACAACAAAAACCCATGACATCATAACTTTACATGTATTTTTTTTTTTAAATGAAGAGTTATGAAAAGAAGGCTATTTGCTTTATTCAGCCCTCATCCGTCAAGGAAGGAATTTAAGATTAGCAACCATGAAAATCTGTAAGAGTTTATGACTGATAATATTTCCAGAAGTCCTGTTGATGTTCCAGAGGAAGACAATATTGTCAGGTCACCTAATAGTCTCCTGGAATTAGAAAGGAAGGGCAAGGAAAACTGATAGACAAGGAAATGGACCGTTTCTTAGCTTCTTTTTAACATGCTTGTTTTCATGAAACTTAAAAAACCCTAACTTTCCAAAGCTGTTTAGTTATATATTAGAAATATTCACATTAAAAATATATATGTATCTATTTGAACTGCTGGGAAACATAAAGGAAAATAAACCTCAGTAATAGAAGCATACATTTTCAGTTCAAGGAAGCAGCGCTCTGCACGCAGCTGTCTGGAAATGAAGAAAAATAAAGCTAAACTAAAAGGAAGGCAGCGGTCCCTTTAATCATACCAGTGATTATGCAACCCTAAATCAGTTATGTATCACTTCTTAACATTTTGCGTCTGGAAGCCTTATAAATGATTTCACATACACTTGCAACTCTCCTCCCACTTCATGTTGATTGGCAGATTAGGCCATAATCCCCCAACCTACTGTATACATTCAGACAAACTAAGTTATAGGAATACATAGATTAGATTTTGGGTTCTAAGTGTATTAGTGTTGTGTTGGCTGTTTTTTGTTGCTGTTTGTGTGCGTGCATTTGGTTTTTGGTGTTCTGATTTTGTTTTTGAAAGGAAAACAGAAGGTTGGATGGGCCCTGAGCAACCAGGTCTAGCGCGAGGTGACCCTGCCCATAGCAGGAGGGTTGAAAGCAGGTGGGCTTTAAGGTCCCTTCCAACACAAGCCATTCTGTGATTCTATGATATACATACTTGTGCATAAATACTAGCATTCTTACCATAACCTGAATCAGACTGTTGGTTACTACTACCCAGTCAGAACTTAAGTTTGCATGCCAGGGTTGAAATTCCTTCACTTTTAAAATAAGCCAGCAGTTATCAAAGCAACACAACAAGAGAAGAACTTGGTCCTAGATCCTAACTTCAGACCTCAGAAGAAAATAAATTATGTCAATTCAAACATGAGCCTAGTTTCTATACTGAAATGAGATCCCAAAGCCCATTTTATAACAGGCAGATGTCACTTCAAATCCTTCCCATCTGCTCCTGGATTGTTTCAGGAGTTTCTTCTTTAGCTGCACACCCCTAATGCACACCCCACCTGCTAAAGTTGGCAGATCGGTACCACTCCTGCTGCAGACTTGGTAACCCCCAGGAAAGAGCTACCTACTTCTTTCCCATAGGGGACTCCATGCGACAGATACTTTCCGTGAAGAAAGGCAAAATACCATCTAGGAACAGACAAATAAAACAGTAAAGTCCACTTTTTAGACTGGAAAGCCAGGCCTTCTGTCTAAAGCAGATCTTCAAGACTGGGGAGGTAACCAGGACTTTGCTAATGAAATCTTCACTACTGAATTCAAGCTGACACTGTGCTTGTGTGCTTGTCTACCACAGTGAACATTCAGTTCTTGCAGAGAGCTCAATGGAACCTGTAGTGAACATTAGAACTTGCAATCCTGGCCTTATTTATAATCAAAAATTGTTTCCTGTTTCCTAGGACTCTTCTGAATCAAAGACACAGAATCAACTGCTGAAGAACCATATGCCACACTGGATCTCCAAAATCAACTCCTGTCATTATTTCCAGGAAGTATGACATGCAAGAAGATTAACTAAGACATCACACTGTAGATGGTCAAATATAGTAATTTTGTTACTTTCCTGTAAATAAGAGAAATCAAAGTTACACAGAATATTTGCAATAAGTGTGTAAACAGGGATTCAGAAGGATAGAAATTCTACACTTGGCTATGCTGCAGACATGCAGACATCCTGTGTGAAGATCAGGAAATCACTTAATCCACGTGCCTTCGTTCTTCATCTATAAAAACAATGAAAGTTCTACTTATAGGACTTGGTAAGGATAAATCTATTAATATTTGTAAGGTGCTCACACATGTTCCCATGTCATAGCAATTAATACCATGGGATAATCTATAAACAAAATGAATGTATCTCTAAATAGATCACGATAAAAATTTTGTTCAGGCTCCTTTGTATCCTGTTTGATGGCCTATAAAAATTTTTATAACCTTCATAAGCTCACTTACCAATTAGAGAAACTATAAAGAACAGAGGACTTCATAAAACCTCTCCTTATCTTAAAAGGAAAGAAAAAATAAGTGCAACCTGAAAGCAAGAAGTCTTATGTGAAAAAACAACGTGTACTCTCTATTAAAAAGGGACAATCAGAACAGAGTTAAGGAGCAAATAAAAATGAAACAACAAAAAAAACCCTCCGAAAACCAGAGAGCTGAGTAGTACTTCATAACTATTCATATCTGTATCTGAGTAGATAAGCAAAAGAAAAATATTACTACATGCAATAACATCCTTTAACCTGAAATATTTTTCACACACAGTTTTGGACTGACAAACAGAAAACAATGAGTTGTGTCAATTTTTTAAGGAAGAATTCTCTAACTATGTGTACACAACACTCTGCCTTCAGGTAAAAAGGACAGAAAAGCAGAATTTGGAGGCAGTATTAAGTGGTTTTCTCACATAAGAATCAATGGCAGTCACCTTTTGTTTCTGCAGATTTTTCTTACACACTCCTTTTTTTCACATTCTGATCAGAGATGGATGAATTCCAGGCGGTCTGGCACAGTTAGAGTATCAGCTGATATATGAGCCCTTCAGCGAGAAAATTTTGCAAAGTGAGGCTCTCAGCTTTCTCAGTCACATAGTTATGGCATTCTCTTCTCTTCTACTTTCTGTTTTCAGATGCTGAATTACTTTGTAAGACTTACTCAGGAGTATCAGCAATAAGAGCTTTCAGCAATGTTTCCATTAAGCTTTTCCTGGATAAATCCCTTGGTTTATTAGTGATAAGCTTCAAATTCACTTCTTCGGCAATGCTTCAGACCAACACAGCTATAATACTCTCCTAGGATGCTCACATTTTTATACAGTAGGAGAGAGATGAATGTAAGATAATGGTACTCCACGCGAGAGTCCTTTAGGAAAAAGGAAAAATAATTCAGTGTTCTTTCTGAATTTCCCATGTGGAGTAACCAAATGTTATTTGACCTTTCTGAATTTCCCGAATGGAGTAACCAAACACTACCACAGTACCTCATTCAGTTTGGCAGGTCTATGAAAACTAATCATTAAAACTGCAATTCTTTGCAGTAGACCTTTTTGGACTTCATGATTATTGTGTCTTCTTTTTTCATATTCTCTTCCATGGAAGCAAACTATAGCTTTTATTTCATTCTTTTGGCATTAGCCAAGTTTTCTAGAACATACATCAGTATCACCGCTCTCTTTTGGCCTTTTCAACCTGCAGTGCCTGAAACCGAACAGTCCTACACCAGCTGAAGCCTTACCACTGCTTAAAGAGCAGAGGGTTTCTTTCCGTATAATAATTCTCAATAGTTTGAAAATAAACTAAGAACAACAAAGAAAAACACTGGAAATTCTCTCTTAACTTCCCGAGTACATTCTAGCACCTCTAGAATGGTAACTACACAAAGCTCCCTTGAAATTCTCGTTGAAAAGGAGGACAAATTCTCAAGCCTTCTCTATGGAATCCCCATCAGAAATATATCTCACTTCATACAACACTCAAGTTTATAATACCAGTCTCAGTCTACGTCTTCTAGCAGTTCTGCTGTCAAGGAGCAATTTTGCTATCTACCTTACTGAAAGGCACCAATGAGACACAAAATGCAGTACAAGTATGACCAGCTTCCAGAGGCCTCAACTCAATAATCCATTAAGATACATGCAAAAGTCCAGTCTTCTTACTGAATATTATATCAAAGAAGTAAAAATCTATGCAAATCAGAAACAACTGTAAGTGTTATCCTGAATCAGAGGTGGGAGTGTATATTGAATAACTAGTTTAAAAGACATAAATCTTATCTATTGATACTCTGTAGCACAAATTCAGATTTCACCAGTTATCTGAGAGCAGAAACTGATTTATTACAAATGAGATGGGTAATGTGTTTGGTAGTAATAGGAATCATGATCAGTAAAGTCATAAACTCTCCTAGAGGCAAAGGAGAATGGAAATGTACAGCATATCTCAATTGCAAAAGATGCAAACATGGAAAAATTAATTTATCAGTAAGATCACGGAGAAAAAATAGTCAAAAAGGAAAGAACATCTGGACCATTGAGCTAATTGCTTATTAAAAAAAACAGCTGGTATTTCATATGAGAGAGGAAAACCTATTTCACAACCGGTTTCAAATGAAGGATAAAGAAAGCCCATTGCATGAGACCAAATATCAGTTTTGCATCCACAGATCAAAATTTAGAGCAATTTCCAGAAAGAACTACCGCTATTCCAAGTGAATATATTGCTAAAATAAATTATTTTAGATAGACAAGCTTCTCATCATAGTTTGAATTCCCTGTGGTGTCATTTCATGTTATAATTGAGAAATTCCTCAAAAAAACAAGGTCAAATAGAAAGCAAGTTGAATTCCCCTGAGGATGGTTTGGACATTTTCCAGTACAAATTTTATCCATGAAATCTTAACTAAACACTTCCTCCCAACAAATAAATAAATAAGAAATTTCACTTAATTAGAAAGGGAGAAACAAGAACTCAGGAAAAAACACTTAACCTGTCAATCACATTTGATCTAATTAGTTGTGAATACTCCACGTTTGTTATTTATAGACAAGATTGTAATTATCTTGCTATACTAACATTACTAGAAAGACATTCAGTAAATGTTTAAAAAGGAATCCAAACATGGACAAGAAGAGATGGCTTAAGATTTTGTACAGACTTCAGATAAAGAAATCCTGATACAAGTCTTCTCCATTACAACCTGTATCACAGAGGTTCCTAGATGGCCTACAGGCTTAGCATAGAAGGCATAAGGATGGAAGTTCAATCTCATATCGTTAAACAAAGATTTCTGGTGATGTATATGTGATAAAATGCAGGACAGGTCACTGAGAGAACAATTCGGCTGTCTAAATATAGGAGTCTGACATCATTTTAGATTCCTCATATTATTCCATCTGGTCAACAGCTCAAACGCCAGATCTACTCCTATCGATCCCACATCACATCTGTCAGGTCCAGTGCGCTCTAAGTGACATGAGGCATCTATGCTTAGTTATCAAATTCCCCCTAACAGTTCCTGCTTCCTGACTCTCCATGTGATGACGGAGCAGTTCTTAACAATAAGGTCTGCAAGACCAAAATATGAGGGAGAAATAGGAATTGTACACCTTGATTCAGTCCTGGAAAATCAACTTCCACCCAAGCTCACATACATCTGTGGTGCTATACAAGAAATTGTTTCAGGCAGAGTTTTCAAAATCAACCTAGGGCATGTTTTAAGGGCTTTCATGTAAATTTTGTGGAAATAACATCATTCTAAGCAAGATCCACCACAGTGCTACCTAACGTGTTTACAGACTTAATTTCAGCTTGCTGATCAAACATCGCATGCCCTTTCTTAGAACACAAAGTTGTTACACAAAATGCATGATACAGTACCTATTCAGCAATCTTCACCTTGAGAGTTCTGTGAAGTCCTATAGAGAGTGTATGTGTGGGTATATGGGTGTGGGGGTGCTGTTACAATTGAAATCAGTAAAATAATTCAATAAAAGATGGCAAACATTATCACTGATCTTGTGAAGAGTTCTTTGACTTCTTATAATCCACAAAAAATAAGTGGTCTCTCAGAGAAAAGGTGGAAACTAGTGGACTCAACAAAGCTTTGATTTATTTAAGTTTCTGATTTCCTCATTGAGGAAAAAAAAAAACAAAACCAAAAACTATTAATTGGCATAAATTAACCAACTTTTGCATGCTGGTGAATTTTCGAAAAGGTTATAGAAATCCTAATTTCACACATACAAATACAGTGGTTTTTTTTGTTTTAACATTTGAAACCATACTAGGTTCTCTTAAAAACAGCCAACTACATTTACATACTTCTGGTAGTTTAAGTGAAAGGAAATAAAACGCTTACAGGATGGAAAGACTAGAATGTACCCCTACTCAAAACTCATACTGAAGAGGTCATGGGAATAAACATGCTATCTCAGCAGGCAGCATAACTGATAACACAAGCAGAGAGCTAGGGACCAAATGATGACAGAAAACTGAACTGTTTTCTAAGGACAGTGTCTCAAACCTGAGTTAATTCACAACACCAAGTCACAGAAGGGTTTGCATGGGTACTGTCAAGATTATAAAGTTCAGCCTGAGACCCTAAAATGTTCATCCTCAGCAAATTTTAATTTAGGAAGAAAGAGGAACGGGCCCTGATTCCCTTTTCAGTGCCTTTAAGTAAATGCAGTTATTTTATTGGGACAGGGAATCACAGAATGGCTTGGGTTGGAAGGGAACTTAAAGACCACTCAGTTCCTACTCCCTGCCATGGACAGGCTTGCTACCCAGGGACCCAATACAACCTGGCCTTGAACACCTCCACGGACTGGGTATGCAAAACTTCTCTGGGCAGCCTCTACCAGTGCCTCACCACCCTCTGAGTGAAGAATTTCTTCCTAACATCTAATCTAAATTTCCTTTCTTTTAGTTTAAAACCATTACCACTTGTCCTATCACTACACTCCTTGATAAAGAGTCTGTCCCCAGCTTTCCTGTAAGCCCCTTTTAAGCACCACAATGAGGTCTTCTCAGAGCCTTCTCTTCTCCAGGCTGAACAAGCCCAACTCCCTCAGCCTTTCTTCACAGGAGAGGTGTTCCAGCCCTCTTTGTGGTCTTCATCTGGATCCACCCCAATTAGCTCCACATCTTTCTTGTGCTGAGGGTCCCAGAGCTGGAAACAGTATACCAGGTGGGTTCTCATAAGGGTGGAGTGGAAGGGGTGAATCATCTTGACCTTTCTAATTGCACTTCTTCTGATGCAGCCCAGGATACGGTTGGCTTTCTGGCCTGCAAGCGTACATAGCTTTTCATTAAACAGAACTCCTAAGTCCTTCTCTGTAGGGCAGCTCTGTCCACTTATTGCCCAGCCTGTATTCATATTTGGGACTGCCCCAGGTGTGGGTCCTTGGCCTTTTTTGATTAATACGTTGTTTGCACAGGTCCACCTACTGAGCCTGTTAAGATCGCTTTGGATGGCATCTCTTACTTCCAGCATGTTGACTGCACTGCTCACCTTGGAGTCATCCACAAACCTACTGAGAGTTCAATCAGTTCCATTGTCCATGTTGCTGACAAAGATATTAAATAGCGATACAGACCCCTGAGGAACACCTGTTGCCCCCACCTGGACATCAAGCTATTAACAGCAACTCCTTGAGCACAGCTATCCAGTCAATTACTTATCCACCAAATGGTCCATCTGCCAAATCTCTGTTTATTCGATGTGGAGACAAGGATGTTGTGCAGGAAGTGTCAAATGCTCCGCACAAGTCCACGTCAAAGACCATTCATTAGTTGTAAGTATTCAAACTGCATTTGAGGAACCAAAATTAAAGGGTAATTGTGATCTCTTTTAGTGTCCTAAAGTTACTTGCTGGGAGAAAAAGAGTCCTTTGCTATCATTCCCACTCATTAGTTCACTGAATCTCTTCTAGTGGAAACACGGTTCCTAACATTTTTGGAGTAATACAAAAAGCCAGCTCCAAGAAGAACGTGAATATGGGCAGACACTGATTCTGACAAACTCCCTTATTAAGCTTTGGATCAATACTTGGAACCAGAGCCACCTGTTAAACACAGTGGTTTATATTACTGTCTTTTCCCCATCCATGCCAAAACCAAGTGTCTAAATAGAAATCTATGAAAAGCAAATTAGAAATCCATTTATCTCTGTATACCCATCCAGTATCTTGCACGATCAGAGAAGAACAACATAGCATAGGTCCAAGATAATCCCACAGATCTGAAGGGCTCATCTTTTATCAGGTCACTCATTTTGCTGTTAGTAATTGCCAGTATACTTTTCCCTACTTCTCCAGGAATAACTGGAAACAAAGTTGATAATAGCAAGCTGTTAGAAACAATATATCTACACATTTTCTTGAATTCCAAATAGCTGAACTACTTGTGTCCTGTTTTATTAAGAGATATTTATGAACATTAATGTAAATAGAGCTTTTCTTTCTTTTTTAAAAATGAATGGCTGGCTGCTCTTTTAGTAAGAAATACCTCTTGCACAATTAATCATTTGGCCACCTCAGGTTTACACAAATAAATCTATTTAGTCTGTTCTATGATAAATGAAATTTGGAAGTTTGAGTCAAAAACCTGTCAATGGTCAGGATGTATAATCCATCTGAATAAATATTACTCAGTTCGAAAATGAACCAAGTATGAAACACGTCTACTGAAAGGCTAACCAGAAATTTGCTCAAAAATCCTAGTTGTTCTACAGCTTCAGTGAGTGCAGGCTGGTGTTACTGGACATTATTATTTCTGCTACATAACTGTCTTATTTTTCTTGCAAAGAACCTCAGCTTCTACCACAGTAAAGGTACTGCAGAACACAGATGAAATATCCCATTTCTGCACTATTTTATGCACATCAACTCAAAATGAATTTGGGACTGCATCGAAAAGTATTCGATGGGGGGGGGAAGGGTGTGAGCTTTAAATAAATGACTGGGATTACAACATTTGGAAGAATTAGGCAAAATATATAGAAATGAATAGGACAGATTATTTTTATTAAAAAAGAAACCCAAGTATCCAGCACAGGCTTTGCTTAAAAAACTCTAGCACCTTGACCTCCAGTGTTAGAGACAGATAACCTGATTGGAGTATGTTAGGATGATAAGCGCCAACTTTAAGGATCTGCTCTAAACCACACTGGAGTCAGTGTCAATGGACACATTTCACCTTCTTCAATTGGATCTGAATCAGATTTTTAACAAAATAAAATGCAACCAAAACATCAGACTTCCTTGCCACAGCCATGAGATTAAACTTTCTTTCCAGCATTCACTACTTACCAAGACAGTTGTGGCCATCATGAGCCAACATGAACCCATCATAGCATGTACATCTGTAGTTGCCTGGAATGTTGATGCACTCATGGACACAACCCCCATTGTAGAAATCATTTTCACACTCATCAATATCTAAAATACAAAAAGAGGAAAAAGATTTTGTAAAAAGATAATTCTAAGATAGAGAATAATTTCTCCAACCAAAAATAGGTTTGAATACAAGCATGATCCTAATTATTGTATACACTCATATTGCATACTTCATCCAAGAAACAGGTCAGGGAATTAGTGACAGAATAAATGCAGATTGTATGAGACTAAAATTCAGCATGTTTCAGTATAGCACTCTCCATCCAAAGTAATGTAGTATCAACAGAGAAAAAAATTATATGTTGTCAGATTTAGTCATTTAAGTTATTTGTGTACATTTTTATATTTAAACTGCATTTTTCTACTTAAAATAATCAAGCAGACAATGAATTAAAATGTTCGACTTGGTAGTAAAAACAACTATCTGAAACATAGAATTAACGTAGCATAATACATAAGAGGAAAGTATTCCTTCTTTAACCAGAAAAGGTTTTCTCAGCATAAAGATGATTTGATGTACTCCTGACAACACATGAAGCTGCTTTTCTTGCAATAAATCTTGAAAAGCACAATTTCTGAAATAGTTGTCACTGTACGCTGAGCAGCATGAAATTGCTCTTGAAAACATGGTATAGTTTTGTCTGTCTCCTCTCCTCCCCCCAGAAAGAAGTCCTATTAAAATTTTCCATATTAATACAAATATGTCAACAACAAAATCTAAAATTTTATTCTTAGAAAGTATGCTAGAATTATTTTTAATTATTTTTGTTCATTGACATGCATCTTGAAAAACACCATGAATGGCAAGAAATGCATTCTGCTTCAAACGCGAACAGTTCTATTACGATCTTCTCTAACTCACATAAAAATCACTTCTTCACTCATTCTAGAAAGTGCAAACTTGCTTCTTTCTATGAATTATATTTTGACACATAGATGGGATGTCAGTACTGCAATTGCTGATATTAATTGTTCAGCAGTGCATATCAGCCAACTAAAAATACACAAATAATTACAGAGCCTCCTATCCTGCTATCAGCTCTAAACCTATGGCATGCTAGACCAAAGTCTCTGGTTACCAACCCTAAATTACATACTGTGTGATAAAGAGCTAAAATAATCTTTAGAAAATCATCTTTTGGTACATTAAAACTATCCTGGTCACACATTTCAAATGAGCCTTCCATGGTAAAGGTGGCTGGAGTATTTCTGTACTAGGTTCACACAGGCTTTTTAGAAATAAAATGAAATACAAAAAAACTTTTAAATGATCACCAGAAAAGATTCACTACCTGGTATCATATCCAGACACAATGGCAAGACAGCAAGGTAGTCTTGGATAATCAGATGCTTCTGAAAAGACAGCTGGGACTCAGTCACCCCGGAACCCTTCACACATTTCTGGCCCTCAGCTTGAACCTAAGTTTGCCTCTCCTTGCACAATCCTTTGAGACATTTGATCAGACCAGTTATCCTAGGGGTACTCAGCCTCCTGACCTGGAAATCTAGGATGAGGAGCAGAATAAACTCCCCATGATCCAGGTGGAAATAGTTACTCCTGCTACTCCACCTGAACTGCCACAAGTCCATGGGGCCAGATGGGATCCACCTGAGGGTGCTGAGGGAGCTGGCAGAGGTGATTGCTAAGACACTTTCCATCAGCTATCAGCATTCCTGGTCAACCAGAGAGGTCCCAAAGGATTGGAGGCTTGCCAGTGTTACTCCCATCTACAAGAAGGGTTGTAAGGAGGATCCAGGGAACTACACAGGGATGTGGACAGGCTGGATTGCTGGGCTGAGGCCAATGGGGTGAAGTTCAACAAGACCAAGTGTTGGGACCTGCACTTTCGTCACAACAACCCCAGGCAACGCTACAGGCTTGGGGCAGAGTGGCTGGAAAGCTGCATGGAGGATATGGACCTGGGGGTGTTGGTCAACACTTGGCTGAACATGAACCAGCAGTGTGCCCAGGTGGCCAAGAAGGCCAGTGGCATCCTGGCTTGTATCAGAAACAGCATAGTCAGCAGGATCAGGGAAGTGATTGTCCTCCTGTACTCAGCTCTGGTGAGGTTGCACCTTGAGTTCTGTGCTCAGTTTTGGGCCCCTCACTACAAGAAAGACTTTGAGGCCCTGGAACGCATTCAGAAAAGGACAATGAAACTGGAGAAGGGTCTGAAACACAATCCTTATGAAGAGTGGCTGAGGGAACTGGGACTGTTTAATCTAGAAAAGAGAAGGCTCAGACCTTACCGCTCTCTGCAACTCCCTGAAAGGAGGCTGTGGTGAGGTGAGGTTCAGCCTCTTCTCCCAGGTCACTAGCAATAGGACTACAGAGAAACTGTGTCAAGGAAGGTTCAGGTTGGATATTAGGATGAATTTCTTCTCAGAAAGAGTGGTGAGGCATTGAAACAGTCTGTGCAGGGAGGTGGTAGAGTCACCACCCCTAGAGGTGCTTAAGGAACACCTAATGAAGATATATGAAGATGGAGTACTCAGGGACATAGTTTAGCGAGCAATATTGGCGGTAGGTGGGCTGTTGGAATAGATGATCTTAGAGGTCTTTTCCATGCTTAATGATTCTATGATCAGTCGGAGAGAGAGGTCCTCCCCTCAGCTTCTTTCCAAGCCATCCTCCTCAGGTCTGCCTATCCTGGAAATCTCCCTTGAGCTCAGAGTAGTCTATGTCTCCT
Organism: Aquila spilogaster; assembly: GCA_024606505.1. Taxonomy (NCBI): domain Eukaryota; kingdom Metazoa; phylum Chordata; class Aves; order Accipitriformes; family Accipitridae; genus Aquila; species Aquila spilogaster. The sequence goes on along the minus strand of JANHGO010003437.1, from coordinate 4,863 downwards.
TCCACTTTCATCCAACAGCTCTGAAGCCCCCCCCCTCTGCAATCTTCTCAGCAGCTCAAAATGGGAATTACTAATTTAACTTCATCTGCAAAACCAGTGAGGTTTTTTCAAAAATCAGCATTCAGCACAACAAAAAAGTTGGAAATAAGAAACTGGAGACAGGTTCTTCCTAATAAAAATACCACCTATTGCTAAAATGTAAACTTTCTAATCATTGCTCTGTTTCGAAGAGTTCCCATCTTTCACTAAATATTTCCATCCAGTAGTTGTCCAAGTCCCAAGTCAGCACAGCCCGTGGATGTACTCTACCTTCCAGAGTCCAGTATGACAACAAAAAGCTTCCTCTGTGATTTTTCCTGAAAACAATAACCAGAAAATCAGTTACTGCTTATTGGGTCTCTTTTGAACATACTTGCACTATAGTGTTGCAAAGTCCCAGAGAAGCTCTCCTGTATTTACAGCCCAGTGAATCTGGGTGCACATTTCCAGAGCTTTCTACACAGGTCTCCACTTAACAAATATTTGCAGCTCACATTGCCATCCGTGAATGTTTTCAGAAACTTCCTATCATTCTCAGTCTACAAGGACAAAAGCAGAGACTTACAGCAATGCCATGTTTCAATGGGCCGACTCAATAACCAAAAATCATATAACACCATTTTAATGTCAGGTGTGTACTCCAGGATGCTCCCGGGAAAAAAACAACTTCATTTTAAGATCTGCTTTTAACTTTCGTCCAGCACCGATTTTCTTCAGAAGAAGGAATTCAGAAGAAAGTGTGATCAGTAGTTATGTTCATCAGACTGCAATGCCCTGATGGATTTATTTCCTTTTTTCAAACAACGAATCAAGTGGGACTATACTTTAAAGTAAGTGACAGGAGAGCCTTCCGAAGAGACAAAAGTCAAAGTAATGTAAAGTCTTTTGAATGCTTACCCTTTATATAACACTGATTTCTAAAAATCTACACCATTGTAAGGAGCTCAACGTGCTGATGCAATACAGATACTTAAGTTCCAGAAAGGGTATTCTAAAAGATACATAAACCAGAAAAATAACCAAAGTGACAGATTCTTTCCACCCCTTCCTCTCACGGAGTTCCAGTTATGTTAAAGTTTCCCAAAGGATTAGAGGACTACTTCTCCCTTTTGTACACCAAGAATGGTATAAAACCAGGACTGTAGCTAAATGTCATGCTTTTTTTTTTTTTTAAGAGACATGATTGAGGGGGGGGAGTTTCTTTGGTGTTTCTTACCCCTCCAAAAACACCATGTTATTTAAAAGACATCACCTGTTGGCTGGCTGGAATTGCTATGGCCAGTACAGTCAATAATGGTGATTTTAAAACTTAAAAAAAAAAAGCAAACTATCTCTAAAGAAAAATGATTCAAAAAACATCAGCCAAAAACCTATACAACGCCTACAAAGTTGAAAGGTTGAACTTGTTTCAGGCTCCAGTTGCTCCAGCAGAAATGCAGACACAGTAACAGCAAACAACACAAGCACCACTCCATCTCGAAAGAGGATATTCTTTAAAGAATACATCAGTGAAAGCATTGAAAACTGTAGTACACAGGCAGAATATTACATGTGACATAACAGGATATGGCTTCCTCAGTAAGCCTAACACAACAATAAAAGCAATAGGAGTGTGTTCAAACATATAAGCACAGTAGGCTTGCTCTTAATTTTATCTGCAGTAAAACTCAAAATTTCCAGGGGCCAGCTATGTTTGCTTCCTTTTGTTTAGGTCACATCCTATTACCATTTGCTTCCTGTAATTGATAGAATTGGGTGTTAATTGAATTCTGGGCTCCAAACAGCTCTAAGCAGAAAGTTAGCCGTTTCCACTAATTTTGTAGCTCCAGTGGAGCGACACAAAGATGATGAAGGGCCTGGAGCACCTCCGTATGAGAAAAGGCTGAAAGCCCTGGGTCTATTCAGCCTGAAGAAGAGAAGACAGAGAGGGGATCTGATCAATGTTTATAAATATCTAATGGGAAAGAGTCAAGTGGATTGGGCCAGGCTCCTTTCAGTGGTGCCCAGCAACAGGACAAAGGGAAATGGGAACGAACTGGAACAGAGGAAGTTCCATCTGAACATGAGGAGAAGCTTCTTTACTGTGAAGGTGACAGAGCACTGGAACAGCTGCCCAGAGAGGCTGTAGAGTCTCCTTCTCTGGAGATATTCAGAACTAGCCTGGATGCTTTCCTGTGTAATCTGCTGTAGGGAACCTGCTTTAGCAGAGGGGTGGGACTTGATGATCTCCAGAGGTCCTTTCCAACTCTTATTCTATGATTCTGTGGTGAAGAAAATGTCAGAACAGTTTCCCTTAAAAAAGTATTGCACTTTTCTCTCCAGGAGGAATACATTTCATATGATATTACAATGGCAGCAATTATGGGACTCCTGGAAAAAAAAAAATTAAATAGGCTAAAACAGTGTAGAAAGCATAGGGATATTTATAATAACGATATAGTCTGCTAAGAACCTACTTGGGCTTACTGTGTTCAAATGAGAGAGCAACTCCCAAGGCCAGAGCTGGATGTGTGCAACCACATTTTCAGTTGCCAGTGAGCTAGTTTTCATTGTCTTTTTCTGGAACTTGTCTGGGAAATCTTGAAAATCCACGGCTTGTTTCAAGTTTTAAAAAATAATCACAAAAAAAATTATCAGGGAGTGGGGGGGGAGAGATAAAAAGATCGCTTAGTGGGAGTAACTGCACACGTTCAGTTATTTCTCAGGATGGAAGAAGCTTGGATGTTACAATATATATCCTCCTGGAAAGCAGAGGTGACCCTCATTGTTGCAGCTGGGAAATAACTATCAGCAGCTTTAGGGAATGGAGCAGTTCCATGCACTGCTGTCGTCCTCCTTCATCAACAACAAGCAGTGGTGTAACTTGAAGGATACATCCAGTATGACACTATTATATAAGCATTCAAGAACATTTTTTGAAGAACCTGGCCAGCTGTGTGAGAGAATCCTAGCATTTAACACCACGAGGAAGTGCTGTAATTTTCAATCACTGTATTTCATTTACAAGAAGAGAATCTGAAGTTGCCTTTTTTTTGTGCAACCTAATTGCTTTTAGTCTGGCAGGACCTGCATCTATCTCATAGCAATTGAGTCTTCTTTCATGACTGTAAGTGAGACTCATGACAGCACAGAAATTTCTTTCATTTGTGTATTCTGCAACAAAGAGATGGCTCTCTCAGAGGTGTCACAAAGCCACTGTGATTTATAAACTTCGAGAAGCACATCTTCCAGCAGCACAAACACCTTGGCTAAGAAAAGTTCAAAACAAAACAAGAATTGATCTCTTCTGCTTTTGGTAATGCAGTAACTCAGCTTTCTGATTTCAGCAGAAAGTAGAAGACACATCACTGTGTAATAACTAATGTCCAAAGTACAAACCAAACTGCAAAACTGAGTGAGGAAAATGCTAGTTTCCATTTTGTCTGAACAGTTTCAGCCTGGCGTAATGAAATTTGCTGTTTGCTATCCATCTTTTCCAAGTGCTAACAATCTTTGCTAGAAGGCTGCACAGACTTTATCCCAGAAAAGTATAAAAACCACCTCCAGCAAAGTCCTTTCCCAGTCTTAATGAAACCACTTGCCATTCATTAAGTTCTTCAATGTCCAAAAATCCTTACAACACGTACAACAAAATTTATTTGTCAGCACAGCTACAGATCATTATGGGCAAAACCACTGAAGTCAAAGGAAATGTCTGTGTGGAGTTGACAAATTTTGGATCAGTGTCACAGCTAAACTGTTGGAGAAGCCTTAGGGCTATTAACATGCAAGAGGAAGAATGGCTGAGCGCTGAAAGTCAATGAGCCAAATTCAGCCTTCAGTGTTGTATTCTACAGATTTCTACAGAAAATGGTAAAGCATGCATTCCAACAACCTTTACCTTGACACTTATCAAGGTCTCAGATCCCAACAGCAACCATGCTGTAGAACTTCAAAACGGAGTGGGACTGGGTAAAATGTGGGTTCATTTGAAAATATTTCTAGATGACTAATGTAAGGAAGAATCTGGAGTTAATTTAGTAAACACAAATTACAATTGACTTTGAAAGGAATAATTTATGTGCTTGGACATTTTAAAATAAATAGCCAAAGGAAGCTGTCTGCTCACATCAATTTTTTCTAAATTAGAGAACCATGAACAAAACTTAGCATACAGGTATATTACACAGCCGAGGGGTATTTCCCAAAGAGTTAGATCCATAAAACAGCTAGAAAAATAAATATTAAATTCCTTGTAAGCGTATCTCAAAGGATAAATTTGTGTATTTATTCACTACCTAAAGAGAAAAGTATTTCTGTTTTTACCCTCATCGCTGCCAAAGGGACATTGTGGAGATATTAAGTAACATTGTTTTTAAAGTCTTGCCCCATGAGAGGTTGCAGCCAGCCCGTTTTACCTATAAAGGACAAAAAGTACCACTTGCAGAATTCTGTATTATCAGTCTTCTTGTGAATACTGCAGTCCTGCAGTTGCGTATGTTGCCTGCATATCCAGAACTGGTATGCAACAAAGGACATTGCAAAATGCTGGAACACTTACTTCCATGTGGTAACATTTTGCACTTTTAATGGCTTCTCTCTTGAAAGGCCCTCAAGAATTTTTACTGATTCATTGCTGAGTTTTGGTCACTGTTTCTCTCTGGACTAAAGCAGCATCTTCATTTACACAAATGAAAAAGAGAAAAAGAAAAAGAAAAAGAAAAAGAAAAAGAAAAAAAGAAAAAGAAAAAGAGAAAAAGAAAAAGAAAAAGAGAAAAAGAAAAAGAAAAAGAAAAAGAAAAAGAAAAAGAAAAAGAAAAAGAAAAAGAAAAAGAAAAAGAAAAA
>JANHGO010003436.1:0-27159 GCA_024606505.1 Aquila spilogaster | reverse complement strand
TCATTAATTGGTTTTAACTCCATCTGCAAATATTTTGTCTGTCTATTTCCTGACTGCAGACATGGACATTTCTGGTAGGAGATGTTATTGTTGTAGCCCCTCCCTTATCTACAGATACAGAACAAACCACATGTTTTCCTACCCGGTAATAAGATTTCTCCCACCAACTGAATTAAGCTCCTCAGCAGTACAAAAGTTGTACAGTTCAGCAGTATGTGCCTTACAAAGTTGCTGGGATTAGTTGCGACTGAAGAGGAGAATAAAATAGAAATCATCAGTGTCAGACATTGTACAAGTCTCAGTAAGGCTCAAATGTCCCCAGCTGCAACCTGCCCAGACCACAGAGATGCTGTTATCTAAATAGGTGATTCTCCATCAGGAGAAAAGCCCTCTCAACCTCTCCTGTAATGATCTAGGCATCTCTTAACTCTTCTTCTGCACACCTTCCCAGTCTCAAGAACTCCTCTGAGATAGAACGACATCTGCTCAGACCCTCTTCCCCAGCTAGCACGCTTCTGTTTATGCTAAGAACTCATTTCCAGCAATGCTGTTGCCTGCAGCTTCAAACAACATCACGTGCATTTCTTTGTTGAACTTTTTTTCAAAGTTCAGCACCTATACCCTTCCTGCTCTATTTGCCATCTCCAGGTCTCACGTGGAATGGCACTGCTTTTTCATTACTAATGCTTCTCAGGATTGTACGTGTGCACTTAACTCCACTCCCACTCTTTGCAGAACGATTCTGTAACCACAAATTAGTAATTGCATGTTTGGTTGGGACAGCAGAGTATCTGGCAGATTTTGAAATGCTGAATTTCATATAAGAATGTTCAGGCTTGCAGAAAATTTCTGAAGCCACCACAATGCTCCTTTAAGTAGGAAAAGACAAAGCCCACACCAAGAAAGTGACTTAGTGTCTTTATCTTATCTACCACTTCTCAAACTCTGTCCCATTAATAATGCATTTCCTTGCTTGGTAGTGTTCCTCCAGTCGCATGACCAATTACTGTTCCCACTGAAGCCCATGGCAGCACTCCAGCAGAGCATAAGCTAGTGCCTGCAAAGGCAGAACTTGTGTCTCTCCATTGTTTATTTTGTTTGCTCCCTGCCAAATACAAGTGAATGCCAAGTTACCTCTCAGCTAATAAAGAAACCCTAGGGATTCCAGGCATACCTCTAATTCAGCCAGGTTTTAGCATACTGTGCATATCAGATCTGGAAAAGAATTGGTCTCAAAAAGACAAAAGACCATAGTCCCTTTCTTTCCTGGAGTATCAGTCAGTGCACTGGCACCAGTGTGTGGTCACAATAGACAAAATTCACTTCCTTACACCAATCAGATGTATGTGGATCAAAAACACATCTGTAAGTGTTTAAAACTGCAGAACAAAACTGTCATTCTCTGCCTGGTTGTGCACATCAGTTTCTACTGTGACAGATCTTCAGAAAGTTCACTATTGCCCTCCTGTCCACATTTAGGAACAATTCTCATTGAGTTCAACAGAAAAAGTTACATGACTTCCCTGCTCCTAAAATAGAGGAATCAAGAGGTTTAGTTTAAAACAAGAAGCTATTTGTTCTGCATAGTCATAAAAGAGCCCACGGTGCCTTTTCAAACAGTGAACGATATTGATGATATTGGCCAAACTTCTCATACTCTTCCATTAATGCTATCCAGAGCTTAATTCTTTGTGCTGCTACCTTCCGGTGCAAAGGTGATAACATTTCACAACTGATTTAAAAGTGTATCATCAGACAAGATTTTTACACGTTTATACTTGTATTTATGCATATTCACTATTACAGTAATATTACCTAATTGCAGAAGTTAATACGTCCACATTTTCTGTAATGAATTCCTGAATTTTGGCTTTTTTCACGTCTGCACAATGTGTTTTGGTTTTGATGCACAAATAACTTCTGACTCTAATACTAGTTCTTTTACACACTACACAAAACACTGAGGAGACTGAAGAATGTACAGTGATATAGAAACTGAAATTTACGGTATTGTCACTGTATAGATGGACTTTAAAAAAATATAGTACCCACCAGTTTGTCCCTTCATCTTTCATTACACTGTGTTCTCTTCAAATCTTAGTACTTTTCTGTGGGAAGTAGTAGGCAGCTACGCATTAATCAGCAAGCTATCTTAACTAATCCATTTCATTCAGTCTAGTAAGAGGATTCCAGCAGCAAATATGCATACAGTTTTCTAAGAATAAAGAAAGCCAAGAAAGGCCCCTCCAGAGGCTATCAGGAAACTAAAAAGTGACAGATCAGTGTCACATAGGAGAAAGTATGGTAGTAAATGCCATCAAGCTTTTCTCTGAACTAAGGCTCAAGAACAAGTAGGTATAGCAGAATATCAATATTCTGCACTAAGACATTGTTAAGTAGTGAGAGTAAATAGTATGACATAAGATTACATCATTCCTGATGAGGCAGAATTCTCATTTCCTGTTCATTGCTTGGTGAAGACTTAAATACTTATTCTTTAATTCAATATAAACATTACTTTCAAATTGTAAACACAGCTGCTACTGTTGTACGGTATATTAACATGACTGGTTAGTGCTTTCACTATCTTTCCTGAGATACACATGCAGTTCTTTCCCACACCAAGCTCTTTTTACACCTCAAACACACCTGGCCATTTAGGAGTTAAGCTCCAGTTTTAAGTAACATGCCCAATCTTAGGGTTTCATGATGCAAACTTTCTTAAATTATGGAAGAAACCAAGTAGAGAGGGACATAAAATATTCTTTCACAAAAGTAAATGTTCAGAATTCACAAACAGCTTGAAAATAGTGGGAACAGACTCTCAGAAGTTTCAGCCCTTTAAAGCCAGAAGGTTCTGTACACTCCTTAAATTTTAATTACCTTAACTTCTTCCTGAATTGTCAAATGTGCTGAGAATTCCCTGATCACATGGACAACAACTGAACTACTGGTTGCTCCTAATCCTTCAGAAGCTTCAGATCTTGTTTCAGTAACAATTAATACAAGGTAAACGGGTATGTGCCTTTGCTCTCTAATTTACTTTAGGAAGAATTTCCCATAGAACTTAATTTCACAATAAAATGGTGGTTTTAAAATCCTCAAGTCTGGCTTCCAGCGTTCACAAGGAGTGAAGTTTTCAACAGGTATGATTCTCAGAAGCACTACAAAGCGACTTCTCCACTGCTGCTGAGGATGAACTTCTATTCAGACATGGGGAACAGTCAAAGGATGCTTTAAAAATTCTGCCTCTAACAGACCTATACTTGTTTATAATACCCTTAGTGTCATTACATCTGAGTAGTTCATAAATTCTATAAGGAAACATACATTAGACTGCCTCTTCTGCCCCTGAAGCATACTTAGAAGACTATATTTATTGCAAAGTTCTCTGTGTGCATATATACAGCACTACAGTCTTTGCAGTCCAGAATCTGTTTGCAGTCTAAAACTCTCCATATGATATAGAGGACAATATAGCAATATATGTAAATCTAAGAGAAAATTCAAAGAACTAATGCAAAACTTTCTTTCAGAGACTATTGTGAAATTTGTTCAGATTTTTCTCAGGCATAAGCAAGCTTTAAGAAAACTGTTTCCACTTAGAGCAAGAATGGACACGGACTGTACATCACTTCTTCAACCTGCACTGCATTAAAAAAAAAAACAAAATAAAGAATAAAGGACATCTACAGTTACACCTGACTGATATCGGTATGCAGTACAAAAGGAAAAATGTGTCAACTTAGTTTTGAAGTTCAGTTAATCTTCCTTTTTTTCTATCTGACCATTGCAATTCACTGGATCCTCAAAAATCAGTGTTGTTTTCATTAAATTTAGATATACTCTTCTGTTGTTCTGCATATACTGTATTTCCGCAAGATGGATAATTTTCAACTCATTACACTTCAAAAGAATCTGATAAATAAATAAATGAGAAGATCAATGCATGCAGCTGCAGTTATATATGCCATCATAACAATACTTCTTTAGGTGCAATAACACAGCAGCACATTACTTACTGCAGGGAAAAATACTTCCAAGCAATGAAATTCTACGGATGGCTCAACACTACCCAAACAGTAAGATGTCTGGCCCAGACTCTAGCAACCCCTTAGACAAGCTGCTTTTCTAACTTCACTACCTCTGAATTCACTAGTACACATGCCAACCTCGCTAGCCTCCCCAGGAAGCTGACAGGTAGAAATTCTCCCTAACTGCTGTTATGTCACAGGTTCACCATTAAGCCTTCTTGACCTGTTCACATTGCAGGATTGCATTCTTTCTCAATCTGAAAGAACTTTCAGACAGAGAACAGAAGTTACTCTGAACAGTCTTCAAATGTCCGTCTTGGAAAAATTCACCCAAGATGTAACAAACAAACTGGTATCTGTTCTTTTATAATAGCCTTTTCAGAACATCAATAATGACACACTCAGTCCCGTTCACTACTTCTTTTCAACACGCCTTTGACAACATCGTCTCATGTCAACTACTTACAAGTTTCAATTTGTTCTTTCTTGCAGTCAGCATAAGCCTCCATCTTGTGTGCAGCCTATTCCCATAGAAATGCAGGACTACGTGCATGTTTCTGATAACCACCTGGGCAGAGGTTCTACAGTCTATATGGCTGTATTTACACAAAAGTAAGGCAGGTGCCACTCTGTGCAAATCAAACATTTCCCTGTACACAGAACAAGTTAGTTCAAGCTGACTATATCCCTGGACAAATACAGGATTCTAACTGTACTGCAGGTATTTATATGAATAAAGCATGGCTACGTGACAACAATTAAGAACAGAGATGACACATTAAAGTTTGATATCAATGCAACTTCAAGAGCCTAAAATCTCATGGATCACTAGGGTAATGACACTTCCCTATGGGCACGTGTAAGGATGCCAGTGGCATGCTAATTCAAATATTTAGTGTCTCAGCTTGATAACAGATGGGCTTTCATCTAATCCTCAAGTTCATAAAAACATGCCTTTTTTTCTCCTCCCATATTAGATATGATTGTTGTAACTCTTATCATTGTTTCAGTCCTTCACATTCAGCTAGAATTAGAGCGCAAGAGAAGAAATCCTTTTGCCCACTGGAGGCAATCCATTCACTCCAGGGGACTCTACATGTGCACACTTCAGAAGTACAACTGCTCGTAAAACGTTTCAAGGCAAGGGATTTTTCGTTATTCCCCTTTTCCTTTCTCACTGAAAAGCCTGCCCAGGGCTTATGGGAAACACTGACACACTTGTACTGCTTTCCTGCTCAGTAAAATCTTAACTTCTCCAAGAATGAAAAGCGCTATGTGCAATGTATTTAGCACTCTTAGAAAACCCCAATATATTATCATGCAATACATGGAATACATACGAATCTTAGTTTTGAATAATGTCAAAAAATACTCAGGGCTAAGCTGACTAAAGAATTTGTATGTGTTTTTTGCCTCTTGTCTTATCACTAAAGTACGAAGGGAAAGTGAACATGGAAAATATAAAACATCAGTACTGACAACTCAAACAAAGAAAAAGGTTACATATGTATTTCAGAATCAACCTTCTTTTCATCTGATAGCCTCAAAAACAGCCTGTAAACAGAGGTTGAGTTGTTATCACACAGATGCAGAAAAACCTGCTGCTGCACCAAGTCACCAAAAGATCTGGCCTACAGCATATAGGCTGCAGATTGTAAAAATATTTGCTTAACATTATAAGATTATAAATAACTTCTCACTTTTCTTGGTTGGAAAAGACACTAAAAATCTTGTGTAGTGCTGGTATCACTTTAAATATTACTTTCTGGCTTTCTCTATGAGAAACAGTTACATACAGATTTCTTCATCTTTCAGTTTTCTGAAGGTTTATACCCACACATTTTCTCCCCACAGAAGTCAGTCTTTTTTCAAGTGGCATAATTCCCATTCCCAAGCTCCACATTTCTAGTGGAGCCAGGGTGAAGTTATTAAGCCCTTGTAATCACCCAGCTCCACCCATGAGTACACAACAGAACAACCTCATCTTTGGCTCTTCTTCATGTGTATCAAGTATCCCATTAATTTTCGGCCTTCCTCTGTCATTGTTTCTCACAACATGAGCAAAGCTACTTGGCAGGAAATGCCTTTGTTGGGGCATTTTATGTCAGGTAGCTTCAAGGGAAATGTAAACTACTTCTGTTTGACAGGATATGGTTTTCGGAGAGGATGTAACTGCTACTGAGCTACTGCTGCACTTGAACTATGCCATTTACCATTTGAGTTGAACAAGGGTTATTGACAATGACTTCAACAAAGGATGCTTGTGTATAATCACAGGAGTCAGACGCAGTTTGAACTGTAACAATTTATAAATAACTCCTGCAAATTCTAGGAAGGAATTTTTACTGTTTTATACACAAAGGCCCAGTGAAAATAAATCTAGTAGTCAATACAAATACACCTTTCTAAACACAACTTGCTCTGCACATATGAAAATGAATGTTTAAATCATGAAATGGCCTTTTCTGAAATAAAAAATGAACTGCATATTTGAGTGTTTTCTGAACTGAGGCTATCTACCCCTAGAAGAGGTACCAAACAAGTCGGTATAAATACCACTTGTAAGTACCGTCACAAAGGGCACTTTAGAGGATACAGCCCCAGCACACTGCAGAAGGGTTCAGCCCAGGCTCAGAGCCAACCCAAGGCCATGGGACCACATAACTACAAGTGTTAATAAGGTGCCATACAATTCTCAGAGGGACTTACAGCTTGAGACTCCATCATAGCACGTTCGCACCAATCTTGGTTAACAATGTACTGCCAGATCACACAGGCGCCTGCCTGGATATATCAGGGATTTAAAAAAATCTTCCTCTATGGACTAATACTGACACAGAAGCACTTTAAAATTGAAGATATAAGTCAGTTCCAGCCCTGATAGACTCTTCAGTGCCTGTGAAAAGAAATTACTGTATATGAGTTAGACACCACTACTGCAAAGATCCAGTGTTTATTGCATACACACGACTCAAGTTTCTCAAGACCATTTATGTATTTGATATGATGAATATGGGTGCATCCTGTTGCATCTGATTCATATAACTGGATGAGCAAATATTTGTGCAATAAGGACAATAATTGAAACTATCAGTTAATTTCAGAAAAATCATAAAGGAAAGAAAAGATAGAAATATCCTCTATAGTTGGTATGGATTTAAAACATAAGCAGACAAGGAAAAAACAGTTGAGACCGTGCATTTCATCATCCTGTTCCAAGAAGTATCTGCATCACCATCATTTTAAACCAGAGGTAGCTGAACCATTTTAGTTTTAAACAACGTACATTTATTTTAAGTTACTGTTCTATCACAAGTAATATGACCTACAATACAGAAGTATTAGAATAGATCTAAGAGTTCCAGTTCTGTAAGCTGTTTTTTTGGTGAGATTACAAATAGTAGAACATGAATTGACTTCTAATGAATCATTTAAATTGTAAAGATTAGATTTCATATGATTATATATAACAAATCTCCATGTACACAAATAATCACTGATACATTTAACCATTTATCAAACTTTCAAGATGCAATAAATTAGATATTGGCACTTCATATATTAAGTATAGACAATCATGGTGTGAAATATCTAATACAGCAACTAAGAATTCTTACTTCATGTGAACAGGAACAATTTATCTCAAGCATAGAAAGCATCCAAATGCTCTGATGAATTTTTAAGGAGGCACAGAAAATATCATGCAGTAGGAACACCATTGTTTTGCACTTAGTGACGTTATGTCTATTAGTATCTAGTACTAAATCCTGAGAAATCAAGCTTGGAAATCTCCTTTTCATTAGAAAAATTTGTTCTGTCTATGCGAGAACTTGGGCTTCCAACTTTACTCAGCCAGGATTTCCTGCAAGAAAAATAAGAGAGTTAGCATGCAATGAGCTGTATACATGCGGTGTTTATGCTCTTACTCTGCTTTCCCTTTTTAAAAGCCATAACAAATAGTCTTTTAATGAGGAAACTACTCCAAATACGTTTAATTTTCTCCTTTAAAAGCAGAACAAACTATTTAAAAGAATAAGTATCAACATTTCAAAACATGCTATAGAACATTACATAAACATACACCTGGCAGAAAAGGTGAAAGCATACTTACTTTGATGACCTCATTCAAGTGCATATAAAAGCTCTAAAGTAGGTATACTAGTTTTGCAAATTAATACTATACTTTTAGCAAGGAAATAAAAGTCATTCATAATTGATAAAAAGGTAAGAAAAAAAGGTAGCAGCCAGTTTGCCCTTTTCTGGCAACTAGAAGAAACGAACTGACACGAAAATGAGACATTCAAGGCCAGCAAAAAGATAAAGCAAACAAAACAAAATTACGGTACATAAAGCAATATTTAATTATTACAACTAACACTGAAAAATTAAAAAATGTGAGAAAAAAGAATGCTTATATAAAATTCAGTCATTTTTGCATGCATTTGCATTACAGTTCAATCTAATTAAGCCGGTGCTTGCTTTTTTCTTCCACAGCACACCAGAAAATTTGTATTGAGAACAACTTATAATGAGACAATTGAGTCTGAAAGCAGACAGTATGACGGCTGCTCCTACCTGCACACCATCTATCCTCCTATCCTGCAGTAATTGGGACTAATGCCTATTAGTAATAAGCTACTGGTGATAAAAGCAGGTACACGAACACTTCAAGTGCAACAGACAACTTTTGCCTTTTTATAAGTATATTTATGAAAACACACTCTCTTCTGTTGTACTGATATCTGAGAGACAGGGAAGTACTCTAGTGAACAAAACTTGAAAAACGCATTTCCATACAAGTGATACTTTTTATACCTTTAGCAATTCATAAATTGCTATAGGCACATACCTGCAATTAAAATACATACTCTCGCTTAAGAGCATAAAAACTGTTTTAAGGTTAATTCATCCCTTGCAAAATCACACTGAAGACTATAAAATGCAGTCTTCTTGCAACGAGACTTAATTTTTATGTCTTTACCATGAGAACTGTGTATTCAAGTTGCTTATCTCAAGTCAGTAAATACAAATACCCAATAACAAAACATTTCTAATGAGAGACCCTATATGTGATAAGGTTGATTTCACACATTTTCTGACACAATGTTATACCACAAAAAAGATCAGGAACAACTCTGGTGGCTGCAAGAAATGAGTAATTTCCCCCAAACTGTGCTAGTTGTATGTAAGATTAGCTTTATTACTAGCATGGATGGTCACAAGTTTGCATTCAGGACCTACACAACTAACCTCACTCTTGAAACTGTACACAGGTTCTTGAATATGAAGATACACGCACCCTTACACATCTAACAGATAAAAAAGCAGGTATACCCAAGCACTTGCATAGTTTGAAATATAACCATAGGAGTAAGTTTCATGGATTACAGACCTGCAGAGGCAAAGAGCTCTGTGAGCCCTTCCCTATGTGATTGCTAAAAAGGAGGCTCTATATGTAAACACTCTCTAAAAACCACGAACCACACATGGATATCTCACGTTCAAAATGAACTACCTGTGATAAGCTTCGGCCTACAACTGATACCAGCAATTCAAATCAATAAATAAATCAGATGTTTATACATCTTCACATCTCTTCTTCTTTCCTTCCTGTTGTAAACAACATGCTCACTTGTCCATGTAGATCTAATGCGTCCAACACGTAGATCACACGCCACATACAGCCCAGCCCAGCCCACCCTGCGGCCGCCCTCTACCCTGTGCCATCATGGCGGTGGCTCTTCCTCACCAAGCAGCTCAGCCAACAACCACACACTGGTGCGTGATGGGCACTGTGCAGGTTGAAACCAGGGCACAGGGAGGGTGCAGTGCAGTACTGATTCAAGGGTTGGCAAATCACGTTATGCATTGTGATACATTGGCTAAACAAAGTAGAAAAAAATATGCAGCTGTGCTTTCTGTTTTGATACAGGAAATTACATCATCTACCTGGACTTGTGCAAAGCGTTTGACACTATCCTGCATGACATCCTGGCCACCAAATTGGAGAAAAACAGATTTGATGGATGGACCACTCGATGGATAAGGAATTGGCTGGATGCTCGCACTCAGAGAGTTGTAGTCACCGGCTCAATGTTGAAGGGGAGACTGGTGACAAGTGGTGTTCCTCAGTGATTGGTGTTGGGACCAGTGTTATGTAACATCTTTAGCATCTTAGGTAACATGGACAGTGAGATTGAGTGAGCAAGTCTGCAGGTGACACCAAGCTGAGTGGTGGAGCTGACATGCTAGAAGGAAGGGATGCTATCCACAGGGACCTGGACAGGCTAGAGAGATGGGCCCATGCCAACCTCATGAAGTTCTACAAGGCCAAGTGCAAGGTCCTGCATCTGGGTCAGGGCAATTTCAAGCACAGACAGAGGCTGGGCAGAGAACGGCTTGAGAGCAGTCTGAGGAGAAGGATTTGGGAGTGTCAACTGATGAAAGATTCAACATGAGCTGGCAGCATGTGCTTGCAGCCCAGAAGGCCAACTGTATCCTGGGCTGCATCAAGAGAAGTGTGACCAGCAGGGCGAGGGAGGTGATTCTGCCCCTCTATTCTGCTCTCATGAGACCCCACCTGGAGTACTGTGTCCAGTTCTGGAGCCTCCAACACAAGAAGGACATGGAGGTGTTGGAGTGGGTCCAGAGGAGAGGCATGAAGATGATCAGAGGGCTGGAGCACCTCCCCTATTAGGACAGGCTGAGATCTGGGGCTCTTCAGCCTGAAGAAGAGAAGGAGACCTCATAGCAGCCTTCTGGTACCTGAAGGAGGACTACAGGAAAGCTGGGGAGGGACTTTTTATAAGGGCATGTTAGTGACAGGATGAGAGGAAATGGTTTTGAACTGGAACAGGGTAGATTTACACTAGATATCAGGAAGAAATTCCTTACTGTGAGGGTGATGAGACACTGGAACAGGCTGCCCAGAAAGGCTGTGAATGCCCCCTCTCTGGAGGCATTCAAGGCCAGGCTGGATGGGGCTGGGAGCAACCTGGTCTAGAGGGAGGTGTCCCTGCATATAGCAGGGGGTTGGAACTAGATGATCTTAAAGGTCCCTTCCAACCCACACCATTCTATGATTCTATGAATTTGAGAAAATGTTTCAAGATTGCAAAAAAAAAATTATCAATTTTTGATATATCTGTGACTCCATTTTCAGTTGACATAAATACATTATCTGTGAATTTTCAAATGGAATGAAGAGAGTTGCAATCAGATATTCAACAGCTCCCAGCTAGGCAAAAAGAAAAGACTGTCACCACGAGGGTGCTCTGCCATGGAACCAGTGCCCACAAAGGCTGGGGAGCTCTGTCCACCAGGGGTATTCAAACCTGACTGAGCACTATCTTTATATTAGTCTGATACCCACCAGTGGACAGACTCTTTTCCTCCTCACTTCAAGGTGAGCTTGTCTTGGACAAAGTCAGATATACTACCTCCTTTGCCTAGCCTTCATAACTGCAAGTAATTGAGAGCATGGCTGCTCCCAATTCCCAAGTTCCACTGCATGAAGAAAATAATCAAGCCGCACAGAGCAAGCTTTATTCATTGCCAGCTCCATCATCTCACATGAAGAAGGATAAAGTGAGAATGATGAAAGCTCAGTTAGAACAATCTAGCTCCACTGATACATTATTGTATGCACATATTTTGTTGCCTGCCTTATGCAGGAAGTAGGAAAGAAAGCTACTAGAGCTACTCCCTAGTGGAGTTC
Organism: Aquila spilogaster; assembly: GCA_024606505.1. Lineage (NCBI taxonomy): Eukaryota > Metazoa > Chordata > Aves > Accipitriformes > Accipitridae > Aquila > Aquila spilogaster. The sequence goes on along the minus strand of JANHGO010003436.1, from coordinate 15,408 downwards.
ACGTGGATGTACAGGCTCAGTTCTTCACTGAGACGCTGATATTTTGCAATGGCACTTACTTCACCCATCTTTCCTCATATTTGCATGAGACAGACCATTCTCTGAACACTACGAAGCACTTATTTTTCAACCAGCAAAGAAAGCAGGAAACAGTATTCGCTACAAGGAGCATGCAGTTATTGCAATTGTTTATTTATCTGCAGAAGAGAAAACTTCCAGTATCTCTGATAAATATTTTTAAGCTGTTTTAATTTTTGTTACCACCCAGATCACTAGACCTGAATTAAGATAGGTTCCACATCCTTCTATGGCTTCACTCAGCCTTCGTTTCCTTTCACATACACCATGAATTTCAGACCACCCAGTGTGTAGAAAAGACGAGCTACAATCACTAGCGTTTGGAGTGTCAGCTCATCATTTATAGCATTCACTTGGAAACTGACTGCTGCTACCCACTCCAGGAGCGAGAAAGTCACAAACCACCTCACTTGCCACATGGGATCAGCCTGAATTGAATGAGAACGTTCCTTAAAGCTTCTCTGTAAGAGCACAGTATATAGCTTACTCTTCAACAAATATTCCAATGGACATGTTTCTGAAGTAATGCTGTTCCACGCTGGAAGAAGAGCTAATCTCCAAACAACCGTTTCCTATAATAATTCTTGATTATTACACACCAGTGCAACTTCTCTTGGTCACACGCTGTTCTCAGTTCAAAACCACACTGGATGTGTAGGATGGACAGACGCCTTCAATCAGTTTTACAAATCATACAACTTCCCTGTCCCAAGGAGAAGGCCAGCAGCCAGCTCAGCAGGCCCAGGCTGCCTGCAGGCCCTGAGCTCTCCCTACTGCAGCTGCTGCCCATCTTCATGTTCATGGTGGTTTATTCCTAGGAGTTGAAGGAACAGTAGGATCTGTCCCTTTTTTCCTCTTATTAACAAAAATGAACCTGGCTCAGCAACTTGTTACCCAGGCAACCAAGATCTACAGGCTTGGAAAACAACATCTGAAGGGCTGGTTCTGCATCACACTCACCATGCTTTCTGCAGTCACTGCTGGCTGTATGTGCTACTGGAAGCATGCACATCTTTCTGCAACCTGAGGTACATCTGTGTACCTGGTAACTCGGTATCAGGGCACCACTCACTCACTCACTCACACACTCAATCAGACATCCCGTTGCCCACAGCACCACTCTCTGGAAATATTTATGGAGTTTTCTTCCCTCTGTAATAAAATAGCAGCACCGCCATGAATATCACTGGGCTTTGAATATCACAGCCAGCAGATCAACCGACTGGCCTGAATAAGATTTTTTTAACCAAATGCTATATTACAAAACAGATTTTTTCAAGTAAATGCTTTCTTTTGCAACTCTCTCTGAACAAGTTTGTTTCCTACTTTGATACGGAAAAATAAACCCTGTTGCAGGAAGGAAGAGGCCTCCTGTGATTTCAGCAGTGCAGGTGTGAGAGCAGTGGGAGGAATCACACCTACTGCTCATCACTTTGATAAGACGGGGCACAGTACTAGAAAGAACCCTGCCATCCTTTGTGTGGGTTTGACTAGGAAGTAAAAAGAGAATTTGATGGAAGTGATGAGCGCCCTCAACGGTGCCTTATGAAGCCTCACACTTGAATTCTGACTCAAAAGGAAATGGTGTATGAGTTTAGCAATAGGATATCTGGCTTTTTACCTTCTGTCTTCTATTTAAAGTCCATATTTGATAATTTAGGGATTAACAGCTACTTACAGTTGACAGAAGAACAACAGCGTTACACAAGTTTCTAAGCTCCACACCTGAAAAGACCACCACAGCTGGTATTAACAACACTGCTGTGAGCCAGCTCTGAGGTTAAGGTGAAAAGCTTTTGCCAAAATGGATTTTGGGGAAGATTTATTTTAACTACAAAGTCATCACTCACATCAAAAAACCCATGACCTCTCCAGAGCTAATATTACAGCACCTTTCACGAGTACCGTATCATTCACAAGGAAAAAGAATCCACTGAGGGTTGATGCGTGCCAAACAAGTATTTAAATGAACAATGCATTTTCCTTTGCCAGACTCCGTATGGAATCAGGATGCTCCTATCGTAACTCATTTAGAATAGACTAGTTTGACTTTTTGAATACAATGAAGATTGCAGCATTTTACAGCCTGTAGCGCTAGAAATGGACCTAGAAAGTGACCTGTGGACACAATTTAGGAATATGTTTGTTTCTCTTCATCTTAATCACAGCATTACTTAGAGTGAAACACGAGAAATGCATGCTTTACTAAGAGAGAGAGAGAATAAAGGCATAGAAGTGTTTATGCTTTATTTCCTTTTGTTTAGGATAAAACATCTGAGAGAATGTTGCTTTTTGAAGACTGTATTTACATCCATGACAGTGTATAAACTAGGATTGCAAATATTTATGAAATACCTCCAAAATGTTGTTGTATTCTGTAACAGTACTGTCAAGTTTTCATAAGCCCTGACATTTAAAAGTTTGCAGAAGAGATATGTGGATTTCTTTTTCATTGCTGTCTGCCTTTGACCTTTTAGGAAGAAACTCATAAGTGGAAATCACAGCTTTCTCTGCAATCTTAAGGGCTAGGGACATTAAGTATAAAGCCTTTTTGTTTATTAAGAGTGAAATTGACATACAGGTAAAGTTTCTTGAAGCTGGTACAGTAGAGGAGTCTCACAGCTCATAGATTGCAGAACCATTCAACTTGCCCCATACCTCTGTTCCTTCTACTGGAGCCTAACAGTACAAGAGCAATCTGGAAACAAAATTTTTAAGGTTTGATGTTCATGCAGTAAAAAATAGTAGGAAGGTAATAAAACCTTAAGTGTTGGAAAAATACTGTTGTTTGACATGATGTGAATTCTTATGTGGCCCAAAAAAGCCCCACAAAAACAAAGCAAAATAAATAAAATACACTTAGCATTTTAAGTTTAGCAAAAGCAGTCAAGGTAGAGAAAACATTCTGAAGCAAGAAAATGGGAAGATTCCGGGAAGGCTTGCAAATGTTTTGGTGCAGGATACAGTCAAAAGGATTCAATCAGAACAGTCAGATTTCTCCCACTGACCTTCCTACACTGCTCCTTGTAATTTTTATATTTATTTTTACTTGTTTTTATTTTTTAAACTCTCAAAAATAGGCTCTGGCTTGGGGTAAAGCCTGAAGCTGCCTGACCTGAAATGGAGCTGCCACTGGAGCTCTGCTACACGGTGCCTCTGCTGCCATGGAAACTGCTGCACTCCCCCCAGGGAAACTGCATCGAGAGATTTTTAAACTCTTGTGCTTCCTGCTCAATAAAACACCAAAAATAATGCTGGCAGCAATCCACACACTAGGTCAGAATCAAAGATCTACACTTAGTTGTACGTCCACACCTTTTGCATATACATACCTGCAAGAGGAAGGAGGAAATAGAGGGAGAAAAAGTGGAGGGGACTTTCAACGAACGTACCTGGATGATTCCACCACAGTCCACCAACAAATCAACGCCAAGAGACAGGTTACTTCAGAGCACTAAAGCCCAAAAAAAGGAAGAAAAAAACCACCCGTAGTCTAAGGATATGGGCCAAGAAGTGGGTGGGCTAGAAATGAAGCAACCTGCTCAGGCGTAGGTGTGGTGCCCCAGAATAGAACGGAAGCCTGTGGGCATGAGGAAGGCTGCATTGCTGCTGCCTGCTTACTAGCTGCTCTGCACATCACAGCAGCCATTTCTTGCCCCTTTGGATATTCAGCAGAAGTTCTCCAACTGTTTTAGAAAGGGGAGAAAAAGATATTTAATCAAGTGTTTGACTTCATATTTATAAACACAGCTGACAGATGAAAGTTATTAACGTGTTTATATTTCTTCCTTTCTGTCAAACCCCGCTGCACACAAGGCTAACATTTTTTCTAGAGAACACATGGTGAGAGTTTCTTCGAGGTAGTACTTGAAAGCCATGTTGGCAGCAAGGACAAATTATCAGAATCTGGCAGATTAACGATATGAGCTAGGTGTGACAATATCAAAAAAGGCTTCAAAAACATACTTTGGTGTCACATATTTATTTATAAACCTGAGAAAAGCAACTTGAATGTTATGTTCAACACATACTGAGTGTTATCAAGAAACATTTGCTTTTTGTGTCGCTACTGGCTTGGCACTTTCAACTCTTTGCATCTCAAATTCAGACTTGAAGATCTTTTCCATCCTAAATAAGTCTATGAAATTTACTTTGTTATTCTACTTTGTGATCCGATCTATGCAAAACGTCCTCACCTCTGAAAGAGGAGGAAAGATCCCCAAATGGATGAAACCAGCCTGAAGATTTTTTCTAATGTGCAATGAAAACAGAACTTTCGCATCCATTGTTTCCATTAACTTGAAATAGAATGTAAAAATTTACTTACAAACATGCAGTAAGTCCATTTTTTATAAAATGTAAGAGAATGTCTCCATGTAAAACGAGTTGGTAACTCATATTTGGCTGCTTTTCAAAAAAACCTCAGAAAGCTACGCAACATTGTAGAGATTTGTTCCCACAACAAGGAATAGCGAAGTAAATGACAAAAAAACCAACAAATTAGCCGTTTCAGTAATTCAAAACAGCTTTTATGTCCTACTGTTCTACAGAAAGTGGAAGACAAAAGACAGTTTCCTGTTAGGCTCATGTCCTATCTTCCCAAAGCAATTAAAAGAACCGGTGATGCAGAAGAAGCAAAAAGGCCTGGTATTTTTCCCTTGTAATACGTCTGCCTCCTACAGGGTAAGACTTGGCTCACAAGGCAGAGTGAGTAAAAATTTTGGCTAACCCCCCTCTATTGCACAGAATGCAATCAAAAATGACTTCTAATGATTCATCTACTAAATCAAAGGCCACAAGGAGTTTAAATGAGGAACTGCTGCTGCTAACATACCAATTAATGCCCCTTAAGACAAACTAGATCTCTAAAGCTTGGCAACTGGTCCATAACCCATATAAGCTGTACTTCAAGCAAACGGCTGTATTGGAGTTGAGCAAGGAGTAAACCACTGTCTCCGAACATAAAATTTAGACCTTCAAATGATAAACCCTAACCTTAGGCCTTTCAAAGAACTCTACTGGAGGACCACAATGAGTCATCATACAGACTAACTCAACAGTTTCACTTGCCTGGTAAATAAAGTAAAACAGCCGCTACAGTAAAGAGCTCAGCTACAGATATATAGTCAAAATTCATACCAAACTAAGATGCACTCAGAGTTCAGAACCTTGACTCTATATTCTACCATGTTTGTTACTCCACAATAACAACTTGTGGCTTCCAGCACATCAGAACATGCCCTTGAGGTGAACTTAGCATGGTATATTTACAAGGAAGGTAATACTTAGTACACTACAAATATAACACATAGATATAATATCCCCTGTAAAAAAAGTCCCCTTTGTAATTGATTAGATTTGTTACCATAAATAAGGATTTGTTAATGTATTATTTGTTGTTTCTATAGAGAACAGAAATAGAAGTTACACTTAAAACCAGCCATGTACTTGCTGAAGACTAGCCTGCCTCCTTGCTGTGCCCTGAGCTAAGTGTGCAGAAGCAGCAAACCTCCTTGCACAGCAAAGAACGGCTGAGCCTCTAGCAGGCATGTCAACCCTCACCAAAGGGAGAAACGTTTTCACTTTCATACATACCTCTTTATGGTAATTTTCTTATGACCTCATACATATTAAAAATACGATTCTTAAAAGACCTAATATTTTGTTTCTCTCTACTGGCTTTACAAGTTCCATAAATTTACCATTTCACTTAAGGTCACTTTGGTTTTAAGTCCTTAAGATGACACAGGCTGTTCTCACAGGTAAGTACTAAATGCACCAACTAAAGAAGCTTTTCAAGTCATCAACCCAAACTACTCTAGTAGACGATATGTTGGCTATATCAGCTGCACACTTCAATACAAGACAAAGTTTAGGTCTCAACTGCACTTCGTTTCCTACAAATGTACATTACGCAAAACTGATCTGTAACATCAGTTGTTAAGTTTCCACTTTTTATTAATATCATGAGAACATCCATAAGAAAAAAAAGAGACCTATTCATGTGAGATGCAACAGTGCTGCAAGTATGCCTACAGCAAAAGTCCATTCCTGTGGTCTATAAACTGTCATCATGAATATACTCACTTAGTAGAAATAAACACACATTTAACATCAAAGCCCCAAGCTATTTGAGAAGGCTATTGGAGCATGAATACATTTTTGGTTCAGTGTTTCTTTAAAAAAATTTAAACAAGGCTTTTAATATTATTGAAATATAATCTGATTCACATTCTTCGCTATTCAACATTTCCTGTGCTGTAGTACTTCATATTTTTATTAAATCTGGTTCTTGAATTATTGCTTTAAAAATGTTTCCTGTTTATTTGCAACAGGGTAGAAATAAATCAAGAAGCAGATTTCTTTTTTCAGAAAATTTCCTGACAAAAAAATAAAACCAGACAACTTAGGATTTTCTATCACCTCCTCAAAGCACCAGTGGCACTTTAAGTTGTCGTTTATAAAAAGCAAACCAGCAGATCCACCAATTTTTCATTATGGAAACAACAAGCTTGATCTTTATAACCTTGCCACTAGTTTTGGACACCTTCAGGGAATAGAACTAGATGATCTTTAAGGTCCTTTCCAAGCCAAGCCATTCTACGAACCTTCCTGTTGTCTCATTAGAGCCTGCCTACACTTTGGCATTATAATTAATTTTTTTTTAGTATTAAAACCTTCACGTTTCAAGAAATACAAGAAGAGCATAATTCTACTTTAGACAGTGTCTCATTTCTACTAAAGGCAGTGGTAACACTTCTAGTGAAGGCAGTGAAACTTGATTAGTTTCCAAAGCTATGACTCTAAGAAATAACAGTTAATATAAAAAAGGCTAAAACGCGGTTTTTAAAAGTTGATGGGCACATATTTTGAAGTATTCCCTTTAAGTAGGTATCGTTAACTACTAAGGAGCACCTTGTCCTGTGCCACCAAGTTTACTTTTCCACGTGCTTCACGTGATGTAGGCTGACAAAAGAAAGGAGCATCAGGGGCAACTTTGAAGAAAAAGATGTTTTAGATCACCAGATTAACAGGCCCAGAAAACACTACGACATTTAAATCAGCAGTAAAGGCTTAGGTAAAGTCAGCCCTCTATTATACATATAATTAAGTTTATCACTTCTTAGATTTTCTTCAAGAGCACAGTGCAGGCAATGCTACCTTGCTGCTGTGCTGCAAAGGAGGATTGTAACTGCAGGGTAAGAGTAATACAGCAGTTCATTAATATACAGTGTTCCGACCATTCTGAAATACGTGGTAAGAACAGAATATCTAGCAAAGTACAGATATACTCCAAAACCCGTATCTTCCCAATTTTTCATCTTTCTCTCAAGCTTCAGGGGCTGTTAAAAAGTATCAAGCATCTTATTTGTTTTCTGTAATTTATGTCATTTCTTTCCCGTTCCCCCTCTTGGGGGAAGAACTCCTGGGGAGCAGCCCTGTAGAGAAGGACTTGGGGGTCCTGGTGGACGAGAAGCTGGACATGAGCCAGCAGTACGTGCTTGCGACCTGGAAGGCCAACTATATCCTGGGCTGCATTAAAAAAGGGGTGGCCAGCAGGGAGAGGGAGGTGATTATCCCCCTCTACTCAGCTCTTGTGAGGCCCCATCTGCAGTACTGTGTCCAGGCCTGGGGCCCCCAGTACAAGAAAGACGCAGAGCTCTTGGAGCAGGTCCAGAGGAGGGCCACTAAAATAACTAAAGGTTTGGAGCATCCCTCCTATGAGGAAAGGTTGAGGGAACTGGGCTTGTTTAGCTTGGAGAAGAGAAGGCTCCAGGGAGACCTTGTTGTGGCCTTCCAGTACTTGAAGGGAATGTATCAACAGGAGGGGGAATGACTGTTTACATGGGTCGATAATGACAGGACAAGGGGGAATGGTTTTAAACTAAGACAGGGGAGATTTAGGTTGGATGTTAGGAAAAAGTTATTCACTCAGAGGGTGGTGACACGCTGGAACAAGTTGCCCATAGAGGTTGTGGATACCCCATCCCTGGAGGCATTCAAGGCAAGGCTGGATGTGGCTCTGGGCAGCCTGGTCTGGTGGTTGGCAACCCTGCCCATGGTAGGGGGCTTGAAACTAGATAATCTTTGAGATCCTTTTCAATCCAGACCATTTTATGATTCTATGATTCTTTCCTGACTTCAAGCATGTTCTGTAGTGGTCATGGTATGACAGTGATCTGCCTGTATCTAAGTTTCAACTCTTTCCTTGTAATCTGTACAACAACTGACATTCAACTGTGATAACACGCACATCAGGAATGCATTCAAGACTGGAGTTACTAGGTCCTTATATTAAAGAAATAAATTATATATAGAACAGCTAATTTCAAGGACTCATTTCAAAATAATCTTAGAATTATTTGGTGCCTCCAGTGACAAAGGTTTTCAAAGGCTGAAAGTTGAAACGCTGACATTCAAGACTCTCATAACACTCTCATGCACTTGGAATTAAAAATATGTCCGTTTGGCAATTTATAAATGCACAGAGAACAAATGTTTCTCCTGTTTTACAACACTAAGACCTTATAACCAAAATAGCAAAATCAATAGTTTAGGATGAAGCGCTACAAAAGCTTACAAACATTACAGTGTATGATTCGGGGGACATGCTCTAAAATAACCATTACAAGAAAACTCCTGTCAGAGCAGCTCAGGTCATCATGCACTTCATAAAAACAAGGGTATCCTCCAGCTTCCTCATTACGCAGAGGAACAGTCCAAACACTTGGTATAAAGTTATCGGTTAAATATGAACTTCAAATTACAGCAGCTGCAACAAAGCTTGGGATATAATATACACCAAATGAAAATGGTGGCCAGATCACAGACTCCAGACGGACACTAAAAGCCTTCAGCAGTTTGAACGTCCCTCTTGAAGAAGCACTCCATTGTATCTTGGAGTGTCCACTGTGAGATGAGAAGACTGATTTAAGAATAATGACAGCAAGACAAAATCCACTGTATGTAAAAGATCATGAAGGAGCTGTGTGCACATCACTACTGCAAGTCACATTCCAGGGTCTCAAATGGGGCATCAGTTAAAAAAAAAGATGACGACTGAAAAGCCCGGTCTAAATGACTTCACAGGTGGCAAGTTTTGGCAGAGGTAGAGAAAGCCACATTTCAAAGCAGTGTTTAATGGGTCTTAGTTGATCACTCTTCTTTGCTTCCCATCTTATTTCCTCATAAGACAGAACACATGAACAGAAAATACAAACACTATTACCATACAAAGCCTACTGCTTTCTCCAAACAAGCTTGCCCCAGACAACACAGGGGCCTCAAATGCAAAAAACTGGTTTGTGATACTGTGGCTGAAACTGCACAGAAACAGCAAGCTACAATTGAATAAGCAAGTTCTAGACAAATACTCAACTTCACAGCTTGCTTCTGACCTGACAAGCTGCATGTCCACCACCAATAATCTCATTTAGGAATAACTACATCTCTGCCTAAGAGTCCTTTCCTACTACATGGATGCTACACTTTTCTCTTTCTACTTGCAAGTCCTTTTGGAAGTAATGTTGCTTTCACTGAAGGTAGTCTGTCATGCGAAAGCACTCTCCATAGAAGGGCAGCCCAATGGTATAATTCCTACCTTGCAAAAATCAGCACAATTTTTCCCCATGGCAGAAACAAAATTTCATCCTTTATAATCCTAACAAGTAGGCTCAATCACTATTTTTTCAGAGAATCACAGAATGGCTGGAGTTGGAAGGGACCTGAAGAATCATCAACTTCCAACCACTCTGCCACAGACAAGACTGCCAGCTACTAGATCAAGTACTAGATCAGGTTGCCAAGGGCCCCATCCAACCTAGCCTTAAACACCTCCAGGAATGGGGCATCCACAACCTCTCTGGGCAACCTGTTCCAGCACCTCAGCACTCTCTCAGTAACAAAGTTCCCCTTGACATCTAGTCTATATCTCCCTTCCTTTAATTTAAAATCATTCTCTCTTGTCCTATCACTAACTATCCATGTGAAAAGTTGACTTCTCTCATGTTTATAATCTCTCTTTAAACATTTGGGAGGCCACAATGAGGTCTCCCTGCAGTGTTCTCTTTTCCAGGCTGAACAAGCCAGTGCCTTCAGCCCATCTTCATAGGAGAGGTGCTCCAGCCCCCCGATCATCTTCATGGTCCTGCTCTGGACCCTCTCCAAAAGCTCCACATCTTTCCCATGCTGGAGGCCCCAGACTTGGGTGCACTACTCCAGCTGGGGCTCATGAGTGCAGAATTGAGGGGGACAGTCGCCTCCGTCTCTGCTGATCACCCCCTCTTCTTATGGAACCCAGGATACCGCTGGCCTTCCAGGCTGCAAGCACACACTGCCAACTCATTTTCAGTTTTTCATCTACCAGAACCCCTAAGCCCTCTTCAGCAGCACTACTCTCAGGGAGTTAAGGAGTTCTCCCATTTTGAATACATATCTGGGATTACCTCAGTCCAAGTGCAAAACCCTGCACTGCTTTGTTGAACCTCAATACGTTCATACGGGTCCACCTTTCAGTTTATCAAGGTCCCTCTGGATGGCACTCCTTCCTTCTGCCATAACAACTGCACCACTCAGCTTGGTGTCATCAGCAAACTTGCTCAGGGTGCACTTGATCCCATCATCTACATTATTGATAAAGATGTTAAAGAGTACTGGAGCCAAGACGGACCCCCTGGGGGACATCGTTCTTTACTAGCCACCGAATCATCCACCCTTCAAATCCATACCTCCCCAGTCTAGAGATAAGGATGTGGTGTCAAAGGCTTTGCACAAATCCTGGTAGACAACATCAGTTGCCTTTCTCCTTTGTCCACCGATGCCATCGTTCCATCATAGAAGGCCACCAGTATGGTTGAGCATGACCATGGTGAAGCCATGCTGACTGTCTTCGACCACTTGTTTTTGTTCACCATACTGCAGAAATACAGGCAGTCCAAAATAACAGCTACATTTCTGATACCATACAAAATCATCTTCTGGTTAAACTAGTAGCTTAGCATTATTGTATAAGAAATTTCTTTGGAAAACATGCTTTCAAATTTGTGTGAAGTAACAACACTGCTATTAATGTATAGAGGTACAGACATTCTACCTTGGGCAAAATCCACATTATAGCTGATGTTAATAAGAATTTATCGGAGCTAGATCCTCACTATGACATGTCTAGATACAAGAAAATATAAATTCTCAAATCACATAATGGCTTGGGTTGGAAGGGACCCCAAGGATCACCAAGTTCCAACCCCCTTGCCACAGGCAGGGCCACCAACCTCCAGATCAGGTACTAGATCAGGCTGCCAAGGGCCCCATCCAACCTGGCCTTAAACACTTCCAGGGATGGAGCATCCATAACCTCGCTAGGCAGCCTGTGCCAGCACCTCAACACTCCCTCAGGAACAAACTTCCCTCTGACATCTGGCCTGAAACTCCCTTCCTTTAGTTTAAAACCATTTCCTCTTGTCTTATCACTGTCTAAAATATTTGTGGATTTCCAATTCAAAAGACTTGCATTTTTTGAGGATCAGCATCAGACAAAATATACATTGAATTCTTGAATATCAGTGCTATCTGAAACATCAGATCACACTTCCTCTTGGACACACATAGCAAACCACATGCTAAATTACACAGAAACAACAAACCCAGGAGACTGGAAATCCTGGTACTTGGAAGTAAAGATGTAAAAGTCAAGTCACCAAGGACTTCTGCTAACAGTCCATTAGACAGTGAGTACTTGTAATGCTTATCCTAATTTTAAGAATTACACAAAGTGTAATAAACAATAATAACAACAAATAAATCCATACACAAAAAAACCTGTGGCCTCAGTTTTCATTGTAATGCATGGAATTTCACCGCAGAGCTTTCATTAAAGTGAAACACATGTGTAGGCCTCCTGCACTTCTGTAAAACTCTCAGTATATATATACAGTGAGATATATATACAGCTTTATATACAATAAAGCCACTGAACTGAGAGTTACAAGCTCTCACTTGGAACTTGGCTGGCTTGCTTCTTTGTTACAAGACAAATATGCCATCTCAAGTGTAAGAAGTACAAGAATTACTGCCAACAAGGTGTCTGCAAGTCAAAACTGCCTCCGCCTCCCTATTAGAGAGCAGCTTTTTCTCTATAATACAAAAGCAGCAAAAAGGATTTATATTTAATTAAAACAGTGCATCCGTTTTGGCTTTAAACTTAATACAGGATGTTGCAGTCTCACCTACATATTTTTTTGGTTTGCTTACAAACAACGGAAAACAAAACTTTATAATACAAGGATTGACAGACCCTTTGCTTCTTTCATTTTCCTTTGCTTTAACAATAGGAGAAACAACCCTTCATTCCTTTAAGTAATTATTCATTCATAGATTCTGATGCAATAAACATAGAAATAATACATTTTCTTCCCCCCCCCCCCAAAAAAAAAAAAAAAACTAAATGAAAATCCAGCATTGCAGCTTTAAAATAATTGTATTCACCCATTTTTTGTTTCAGTTGTAGGACATTTTTCATGTCTTAGCTTCACAAAACTAGAATACAAAGACACCAAGCTCATAAATAGTGAAGAGCCCATTTGTTATTCCACCTGCTAACAATGATTCATCTGCAAGGGTTAGCGATCAGAGGCCTATTTATTTGCACGGTTATCGTTCACATTTTCCTCTTCAGGATAACTTGTCAAACTGATTAAACCCAAGAGTTTGGTCCTTTACAAATACACCTAAAAAAATTGGTAAGCACATCTCAATACAGTTGAGCCAAAGATTAAGTGCATTAGTTTATGGAACCTGGATATAACTTCCTAGGCAAAAATCCAATATGAACTTGAAGAGGCAACAGCCTTTTTAAACCAGTCAAAAAGCAATGTTAACACAGTTGAGATTCAAAAAGGTTTGATTTAATTGTTTAATATCTATTGCTTTGCCTTTCTTCTTACAGCAACAATAAATGATAAAAATAAAGCTAAACACTGCCAACTAAACAAATTGCAATTGACTACAGAGAATCCTTTAGACTCCTCCATACATTGAAACCTGAAAGTAAAGAGTGCTGTGCCTATCTATCACTCCTTCACTGCATCTGGGCACAGAGGAAGATTCAAACTGCTGGAGCTGATCCTCTCCAAAGGCAAAAGTACTGATATATCTGAAAAGCTGGGTGGCATTCACACACTGGATAAAGGAATGAGTTTCCTATCTTTCATAAAATGCAGAAAACCATTGATTTTATCAGAAAAATGCTGCTCATTTTTCCCCCAATATATAACTAAAACAGCACTGGTATGATATGCAAATACCAACTAGGAAACAGACAAAGCAGCAGAGTGCTTTGCAGAAGATTGCTAAGTTCTTTCAGTTCCTTCTTTCTTTCTATAAACGTGCAGAATCTTTACTTATGAGATAAAGAAAAAATACAGCAGGGAAAAAAAAAGCAATGGGGAGAACTCTGAGGCGAACAGAAGGAAAACTATGCATAAACAGTTCAGGCCTTGATCTCTATGTATACTTCTAATACAGTTACATGAATTATGGGCATGTAGGACTAAAATGGTTATGTGGTTGTACCTTTAACATGAACCATAAGCAGTTCAAAGTTGCTACATTTAAGAAGAACAGCAACACACATGATAGAAACCTGGCTGGACACCAGATCCAAGATGATGTCTTCACTAGAAGTGTAGCAAAGTGTAGCAAAGACAGGGCAAGAAACAAACGTGGACAGTAATCGTGCACCTAAATATGCATAATCAAAGACAGAAGATCATATTACTGCAGCACTCTGCATTCACAACTTCTGTTTTTCACCACTGTGCTCAAAATGACCACAATCTGTACTAACAGCGGCAGAAAGGACTACAGAGAATGAGGAAGCTACATACTACCTACAACTGAAGATAGTCAGCTTTGAGCCTACCTACAGTTTTCCTATGGGAAAAGGTTGTGAGCTGCCACTTCCCTAAACCTACAGGGAAAAAGACAGAACACAGATTAAGATGAGAAGTGAGAGAAACAAAGCAATCTACCCTTGCAAATTAAAAGAATGCATTTAAACAGTCACTCACGTGCTTCATTTGTAGACTGCTCCAGAATAATGTGCTGTTAAACTGAAGGATTCTCATGCAAAACGTGATAGAGAACATCTACATCTCTGTTACCTGTTAAGACTCAGATCACACTCTTCCCTGATGTTTTAAAAGTAAATTCTGTTTTTAAGAAAATTCCAAATCCCAAGCAATTTCTGATTATTTCCTGTTCTGAGGGCACCTCAGTGATTCCTTGAAGACAGTATATTTGCTAAGGAATGCAAAACACTTCCCTTATGGCAAAGTTCTTTCAGGTAATGAAACTGTTGCATGAGATATGCTGGCTAGAGGATACAAAACATTCCACTCGATAAAAGGAATTGCATGAAAAAAATCATTTTTCCACATACATCAGCCACTTACTATGTGCTACTACAGTATATGTACAATAGGGTTTTTTTTGTTTGATGTATCAATAGCATTCAGAGAACAGGTTCAAGCAACTTCCCATTCGGCCCACAGGCCGGAAAGCAGAGCAATGTTTGGCACCAGTTTCTCACAGCATTTTAAACCAGTAGAAATGGTCCTGTTGGGACTGTCCCCCAGTGGTGGTGACCTATCCGATGTGTGATGCAGAACAACACAACATTAATTTTAAGCACTCTACCAAAAAGCTTCCAGGAACCTCTAGACACAGAAATAAGATTTAAGTAAAGCACCAAACAAAAATTCCAAGCCAAACAACTTTAAAAGTATCAATTATTTTGAGCTTCCATAACAAAACTGGCATAAAAAAACATTAAAAAAATAGAACTGAAATACTTCCTCTTCATGAAAACACTTTTTCACAGTGAAACCAACCACAGAGTTTCAGTAACAACAGCAGATACCAGTTACTGCTGGAAATACCTTCTTTAGCTTAAAACTGCCATGATAAAGCCCGCACCTAGCCTGCTTTCATATCTGCTTCCACTTACATACTTGTAACACAGGTTCAGAGCACATGTAACATCACTTGACTGGCACCTCAATCAAGTGCTTTATATTTTGTGCTTTATAATTTAGAATTAAAAGGCCAAATGTCATCAGGAACATATCAGCTGGAAAGCATTATAGGTCTCCAAAATGAAGCCACGAAAAGATATTAAAGGATACAGGAAGATATGCGTAACATCATTATGTAAGGATCTGACTTCCCTTTATCTATCAATTCCAGCACACAGAAAAGATGGCACCACAGACATTCATCAATGTTGCCTGAACACTGATGTGGACAAAACAGTGGATGTGAGCACAGTGAGAA
>JANHGO010003435.1:0-27165 GCA_024606505.1 Aquila spilogaster | reverse complement strand
AGCCTGCTTTGGCAGGGGGGTTGGACAAGATGATCTCTGGAGGTCCCTTCCAACCCCTACAATTCTGTGATTCTGTGTGTATTGCTTAAATACATTAAAAAAATCTATTTAAAAGCTTTGAAACACTGGAGGATTTGCAGAAAAAAAAGGACAGAGACAGAAAGAAGAGGAAAGGAAAGGATGAAAAAGGAGCTGGGTTCCAGATTTTCAGGTCAGATCTTTGTCCACCTTAAAGCATACAATGTCTTGTTGTGACCTTACCAAATGCAAGTTGTGCTAGCATTGTTCTAACAAAACTTTGTGTGACATTATTGCTCACATCTTTGTGTGTTTCATCCATCTCCCTTATTTCTGCAACCTCCTTGAAACACTTACCTTTCACATCACTTGGTTTAATGTTAAGTCTTTGGTTATGACCTCTCATAAGGTTTTAGTAAATTTATGATTTATTTGGTTTGTGAAAACTTTCTGCCACTCAGTTGAAGATGACTTTTTAGTGGTATTTTGAAATGAGAAGCTTAATTTTCGAATGAAAAAAAAAGAAGTACATTAGTTCTAAAATGATGCTTTGCTTCACAAGAATTAAAATATTTTCAAATCTTTCTGCTTCTTCTCCCAAATTTCACATTTGTTTGTCAGATTCTATTCAAATATGCAAATAGATATTCAGCATTAGTTTTCTTCCCCCATAATGACATTCCTGATCACTTTGGCAAATGCATAGTGAATCACACATACACTGTGCTATGCTCTTGGTACTCATCCTGTGATTTCATGGTAACCTATGTGTTCAGAGTTTATCATCAGCTACTGCTCATGTTTTTTTCTGAAGATCCTCACAGTTTCTCCCTGACAGGCAGAAAGAACCAAGGGTAGGAGGAGTGGCTAAACAGTAAATACCAATCGTCCTGAACTGTAACTGATGACCTGCACTTCCTCTCATTCATTTTGTTTGAAGAATATGGAAAGCAGCAGCTCATTAATTGCATTGCTACAGGACTCTCATTTGCTTGGCAATGTTCTTTTTATCACTTGCTGCAACACATTTTCCTCTACTTAAGAAGACTTTGAGCAGAAACCTTGGCCCATCCAGTGCAACCATGGTAAGTAAATGTGTAGCACACAAAGAGAAATTCGTAGAAGTCAGTGATGAAACCAAAACGTTTTTTTGTGAGTCTAGGTCTTCAACTATGTTTTCTGTGTGCTCTTCATTTAGGCCCAGTGGGCCTTGTCCTCAGACCATCACCACCCATTTTTGCCCCAGAGAAGGATGAATAAACTCATTCTGTTTTGTCCTAATCTGCCTGCTTTGCAGTAGTGCATAATGGGGAGATAAACTTAGTTTGGGTTCTCAGTTATTCTGTGCATAAACTTAGTTTGGGTTCTCAGTTATTCTGTGCAGCAGAATCAGCTGGAAAAATTTGTATTTTTTTTCTAGAAAGTATAGGAGATCTCTTCCTTTTGGTTTGATTCTTTCTCCCATCAATTCTGAAAGTTTTGGATTTGGGCTCATTACAGAGGAGGAAAACAGGGAGTTGAAGGCAAGGAATCACTTTGTTTGTTGACTCAAACACCATAATAGCATTACATTCCTATGTTTTTATAGCATGTCTTCTGAGCATTTGTGTCCCCCAAAGTCCTCCATCTCTTTTACAGTCTTTCTTAATATGACGTCTTTCCTCCATGGAAAATTTAAACATGATATCAACTGGCCTTTAATCAAACACACAGAATCGGCTCATGTTCTGTTGTTTTCTTCACTTGAAGTTAGTTAAAAAAATGTTTTGGAAAACAAAAATACCAGACTGGTGTTTATTGTTGACTCCTATAAATTTATCTGTTAGAGATATGGTACTTTCAAGCCACTGTCTGAGGGCTCACCTGCTCTGAGATATCAGTCCTGCTAAGGTTTGACCTGACAAGTCACAGATTGCAAAGCAGCAGCTCCACCACTTGAAATAGGAAAGAATCTTTCCTGAGAGGCAAAATGATAAAAATGAGATCATCTTTCAAGTTTCCTGACACTAGAGGGCAAGCCATTTTAAATAACACTGTATTTGATTAAGAATCTTAAAATATATTTCCTTGATAGTGAATAAACTCTGTCAACACTCAATCATTCATATATCTTCACGTATTCCTCTGGCTACTAACATAGAACAGTTCTGCTCAAGCTGGTGAAACTAAGAGAACTGAAGAGCACAGTTACCAAAACTACAAGTAGGTATCAAAGACCGCAAGTAGGTATTTCCAAGGACCATAAGAAAGGAGCTAATATTAGTGATGAATAATACCTAAACTTAAGGCCCTTTTCCATATTCTTGCAGGTTGATTTCATTTTAATATTCTAGAATTCTGGTGCCTGTTAAAATAACATTGATTTCAGTGGTCAGCAAGCTTTAGGCAGGATGGAAGGAAAGATATGAATAATGCTTGAGGAAATACTCTACCACAAATTAACACCTCATCAAACCATTTCTACATTTCTACCCACTAATAATAAGCAAAGGGAAAGTGGTGCTTAACTCATGTATAGTGTTCTTTTGTAGGCCTCTCTGTGATGTCTTCCTCTTTACTGCAGCTCATTAGCCAGGCTTTGAAAGATAATAAAGCTTCAAGACTCCTTTACTTCTCTGAGGTTAACGTTTCCTTAATAGAAGACGATGGTCTTGTGGTTAAGCCACAGACTCAATGTCAGGGGACCTTGGTTACAATCCATTACACATACAGACTTTGGCAAGCCATACTACTTATCTTTCCTTAACTACATTTCAAATATGTGGGCTGAATAAGTTTCTCTACAGCCAGAATATCACAAGGATAATCAAGTCATAGAATGGGTGCTGATTTTCTTACAAGGACAGCCTCCTTCATCCTGAGGACTTGATGCTAACCAAAGAAAACATGGATGGAAGGATGTTACATATATAAATCTGATTGTTTCAGATGAAATTATAAGATCATAAGATAGCAGGTGTTGAAAAATTTCAGAATAAGCATATGAAAATCAATCATCTGTAATTTTATTTAGAAACTAAGTCACATGTTTTTTTTTTCTGAAAGACTTGACACCTATGCACACTGGAGAGCTCTGAGGCTCAGGAACTGACCTTCCAGGTGCCTACTCTGAAAAACATGATTGGAAACTTAGGATTGATTCAACTGAAGAGAAATGGTTTTAACGCCATTTCAGTTATTTTAAGGTAGCCTACAAACTACTATTCTAGAGTGATACAGACCTCTTGTATGTGCTAGTGGACGTACCAGCCATATGCAGGTATTTTTCATGACCTGTAGCATCTAAAATAGCATTATATATTTGTGTTTAGACACTTAACCCTCCCTCCTTTATTTCCCCAAGTAGAAACATTTGGAAAAGTGATAGACACAAGGATTTTCAGAAAGCTTCTTATGCCAGTGCATGCTACAAATCAGAACAAAATTCATGCCTGAAGCTGTGATTACTGACATCAGTTAACTTATCCAGAATCATACAAGAAATACTAATAGGCATTTCCTATGCCACATCTCTTAAAAAATTGAGAATCCAGAATAATTACATTGTATACAATTACTTCTGAACACCTTACCTCCTTTTGAGTACAACAGGCTCTCAGTTTCCATTTGCATATAAAAATTTAACAGCAGAGTGCTGCAGTCACTAAAACCTTAAGAATAAAGCAAGTACGGAATGAATGTGTGCAAGTACAACTGAGAACAGTAGGAGGTAGTTCCACTATCTCACTTCTGAATTGTACAAACTACAGTGTGAGGAACATTCATTTAAATTTTGCATAACATTTTTGTCATAAGTAGAGCTTAACTATACTTGGCAAATAAACTTACACAGAATTTTATATAAAGCAGAGCATCTTTTTGAAATTTTTCTTATTCACCGGCTAATTCAACAACCATAGCAATTTGCCAAGCACTTTTTAATATCCACTGTAGAATGATACATTTCTTCTGTAACACCAAGATTGAAAATGTGAGAGACACAAGAGAATTCGTTGTTCAAGCTCCCTTATTTGGGAGTGACTTATTTTTAATCAAATATAAAATATTTGGAATTTGACATCACATTTGGCAGGGCAGGTTTCAGACTGACACGGTTTAAAACAACAGTAGTGCTGTCATAGCTGTGACAAGCTTTGTAGAGAGCACTGATCAATTTTATCAGCAATTTTGGGGAAAATATTTTTCTAGTTCAATATACATCGTAATCTCTTTCAACTTTGTTCCTCAGTTCAAAAAAAGATATCACCGCTGCTTGAAAACCTTGTGGAGTTAAAAAAAAGCTCTTACACCGGTCTTATAGTTATAGGATATCATTACAATTTGTGCATTCTGGCCTAATTATGATACTTTCTACCTCTCTTACTCAGAGTGTAATCTCTCTTATCATTCTATGTACTGCTGCTGCTTAGAAATATTAATTCACCGTAACATCTCATCCCGAAAGCCCTTTTCATTAAGCAATGCCTAGTGTCAGCATGAAGTCACTGTGAAGTCAGTTAGATGTTTTAAAGATCTTTCGCTGAAGTAGTATGCTAGCGTAGATGTGGTCCATAAGAGTTGCTGCAAATCATGGAAGAAAAAAAGAAAAGAAAGAAAGAAAATTTACCTACTGTACCACTTGTGAATTGCTCTGTTGTGTCTTTTTATCTTGAAAACAACCTCTTCAGGGTAAACTGTACATTCATTTACGGGGAGAGAACTGATGTTCATCTGTTACTAATTAAGTCATCCAAGTATTGAGAAAAGCATTTGCCACAGAACCGTTGGAGAGACAAGAAATATTTGCACAGATAAGTAAGAAATACTGAACACTGAGCTTTCCGATGCTCTCCATGTAAGTTTTTGGACAAGAGTGACTAGTAAGGCTGGTTCACAGTATGTGATTTGTAAGTATTTTCTGTGATTTACTTCACCTAGACTAAAAAGTAGGATTTGGCTACTGAATTTTGCATGTCCTTGTGGGTATATTCTATAATGTATATATATTACCATACATAATATACTATATACTATACTACCCTTCTGTGTAGAACTTCATCAAAGCAAGGGGTTTGGGATGGGCTAAGAAAAAAAAAAGAGTTATACTGATATAGGGGATAACAAATTGCTTTGATCAAAAAATATCAGAATCCCAGTAGCATTCACAGATCTATACTTATTTTAGAATTTCCAGTTTAAACAAGTAAAAAATATCAAATTCTTGTACTGTTTCAAAAATGCTGAAACTTTCCATGGGAATTCCAGAGAATCTAAGGGGCCTTAATTCTTGATCTTTACAGATGGAAACTATTGAAAGTTCTTTGAGTCAAATTCTATTTTCAGCCTAAAGTTGATTGCAGATACAAGTTCAAACTGTTTTGAGATTATAAGGTGTTTTTCTAAAAGAAAATTAACTGCCATAGATTACACTTGACGTATTCTAGATGGTGTAGGTATCTATAAACAAAAGATAATAGGGTCTTTCATACCTCTGTTGAAAAGAAATTTCTGAGTTGTTTGTGCTATCATTTGTACTTAAGATTATGCATATTTTCCCTTCATTAGAGATTTAGCATTATGAATAAGAGGTTTGCCTTTTAACTCTTTAGACAATTGAACAATGCAGCTATCAGTCTGAAGTGTAGCTTTTAGTTCCATATTCTGTGCAAATGCAAAATAACTGATAGATTGAATATGCTTTCACACCAGTAATTGAAAGACAGTCAGCATTCTGATTTATTCTTGCAGTCTATGATGCATCTACTCAGTCTAACTTAACATTCCCTTAACCTCAAACTGCGTTTAGTCACACCTCTGAAAAAATTACTGGTAAAGTGTCTGGGAAAAAGCACATTTTTTCTTGGGATGGGTATCAGCTTGGTGAAAACATATACTTCATTTGCCTTTACAGAATACTCACAAAATAGACCATAAGGTGTTTTTTAACTATAAAACCAGTTGGGTTATGGTTTGGTAAAGGAAGAAGAAAACTTGAAGATTATAAATCACAAATAGATATTTAATTTAAATAAATAACAAATTACATAAAGCCACGAAGTGTGTAGGCCCACTACAAAGACAATACAAATGCATGACAATTACACACAATTTTTGTGTTGAAATGACTTGCCCATATGTTCTTACCCCATCCTTATAATTCCCTTGTACATATAGTCTACCGCTTTTTACAAAATAATAATCAGTGATTCAACAACATTTTACAGTTACATTTGGCCAAATCCTACCTCAGATTCATGTATATTGGTTCTCACTGAGTTTTAGAATTAAATATGCCCTCGGCAGCCACAAGCTTTGAAATAAAATGTGTGCCCATCTCCTCCAAAAAACAGGTCAGCTCTCCAAATGTCTAGACACAGCTGTATCAGTCTGATTCTCAATATCAACCTCAGAAAAATATTCTTGTGGCTTAATATTTGTGCTTGGATGAAAAACAGTACTGTTCAAAACCAAGCCCCATAGCTGAGTAATGTGGAATGTATTAAACCTCAATACGGACTAATCTCCATTGCCAAAAATTACACTCAGACAAGTGTTCAGGAATAGGAGTATTTTCATTAAAATAGTGTTTCAGGGGCAAAAGTTACTGTATTCTTTGAAATCGTTTCAAAACTTCAACATTTCCTAATATTCTGTAGATAAACTGTCATTCTCATTTTGTTGTAGGGGGAGGTAGTCTCAAGGACAAGAAGTAAGCATGTCCCTTAATGAAGGTCATATCAAAAGATTGTAAAAAACTAGTGAAGATCAGAATTACCAGGTTTCAAACAAGTTTCTATACTTCTCCTGCATTCAGTGTTTGACTTACTCATGTAAATGCTTTTTTTTCAGTAATACTTGAGATCACTGATATGAAAAGTCAAAAGATTCTTCTGTTTATTCTGTATAGTGAAATAGTGGGTAATTCTCTACTGATGCAACAGAAAGGATAAATTGCAACTCTTTCTGTTACAAGGACATAATTTTATATATAATAACATGAAAGTATTGTCAAGTAAATATTAGGCCCTAACTGCAGAATCAGCTTGTGCAGTACCTCAATATTGTAATTGCCAGCTTTGTTTTCTTATTGCCTGAGCAAAGGACTGCATATTTTGGAAATTTACAATTTGCACTATTTATTGAGACAGTTCCAATTCCTTTTTTATTTGTTTTCCAAAAGTACCCATTTTTTACCTCTGCTGACCAGTGCAAAATCAGGCCCACTAATGTTTATAAAATACCACATTATTGTTAGATATCGAATCCAAATGCAAGCACTGCAGCTTCTAACAGATAGGAGCTTGATGGAATCTGTCTCGAGATTGCAGGTGTCCAGATTGTCTCGACACCTACTCTGGTAATAGTGCCTGACACAGAAGACAGAAGGAGCTCAGCATTTTCTAAAACTTTCAGAAGCTTTGACATTTAAGAAAAGAATATAAAAGTACCTTAGTTGCCTTTAATTTTCAGGTTTATTATGAGCTTGATAATTACAGAGTCAGAGGAAATCCAGGCAGTTATCTATTAACATTTAAGGTACTGATCTGCTGCATAGATTTAACAAGAGAGGAGGGAGAGTTACTGTTGATTCAATTTTTTGACAGGTCCTTGATTTAACATTTCATCCAGTGCTTTAATGGGATGCTGTAAGTGATGAAGGAGGCTGAAGTTAGTTGTCAAATACAAACAACTAATTCTTCATAATACTTCAGCAAGCAAACAGCCAGTAAATAGCTTTTTCATGAAAATTCTTCAGTAAACCACCAAATGCTTCATTAAGGAGGTAAATATTGGTATTATTGTGTTGCAAACACCCATAACTGTGACCCCTATACTGCAGAGCAGTGTCCTGTCTGCCAGTAATGTTGCCTCCAGACTACACTTGCATTCCTGGGCAGGAAAGCCAAGTAAATTTAGTCAGAAGTACTTCCACATAACCATCAGGGCCACGGACCATGTCCAGCAGAAGCAGGGACAGGCAGGATGAACTTGTCGCTCAGCAGAAAGTGAGTATATGAGTTGTAACAGGAGCTCCACTGCTATTAACAGGGAGGGAAGGATGACAATCTTCCTACGGCTTTCCTTCCACTAAGCTCAATTACTACAGCACAGAGTGAGGAAGGAGGGGTGAGTTTCTCTCTCATTGCTTGGCTGAAAGCAATTGCTCTTCTGACTATGTTGAAAAATAAATTTTCTTCTTACTTAAAGATTCATAACCTAAGAGGAAGTTGCTGTGTGTGCGCTTTTCTGCTCTCTGTAAACAGCACACAATGGGCTTCTGTGTAAAAGTGGGCTTGAGATTTGGTCAAGGTCAGAAAGGTGTGTACTGTACCCTAACTTTTTTTCTTCTACAGATATATTATTCTATTAGATGGAAATAGTACCAGGGCAATTCACCCCTTCCTGGCTTTTCTATCTATGTGTGCGCATATTTGAGAAGTGGGATTAGAGAGAAACCTGCAGGCATATTAATAAATAAACTTCACATGCTGTTAGATATTAGGTAAACATACCACTAAATATTTCTCTAGGGGGTTGTGATCTCATAACCCATGGACTTCTAATTTGGTTACCTGTGACATGTGGTTCTTACCCCAGGGTTCCACACTGAATTAATTCTAAAACGCTGTTAAAGTTTAACATCCTAAGATAAAATAAATTAATCAAACACATGTTCTTAAAAATTTCTCGTGCACTTTGCTTCGCAGATAACATGAAGAGCTACTATTGCTACTGTTAAAAAACAGATGATACAACTCAGAATCCTCAGTCAGGCGAACTCACATAGGCCTGATACAAGTTGAGATGATATAACCCATTCTGGGATAAGGATCTGCCTTTGCATCAGGTAAGCTTCCTCTCCCAGCAGCATTATGCCCTCTGTTGTTACAGTGAAAGGGAGTTTCACTTCAGGAAAATGTGTCTGCCCATGTATTCACACGCAGAAATGTTCCAAGTTCTTTCCCTGCCTGCTGGTCCTTCTATGCCTCACCAATAAGGGTGAAAACTTTGAGAAAATATTGATGAAAATGTGTTTGTAGAGGTTTAGGAGACATTTTATTTTCCCTTTCTTATGTGAATCTTGAGGAGTGTCTGTTTGACATTGGACAATTGGATATAATCCAGTCTCTCTGATCAGACCATAACTTCCCAGAGGCATAACTTCCATTGTTTAAGATTTGACTTCAACATAAGAAGAGACAATGTGGAATTGCAGGAAGTGTCTAGGCAGCCAGGGGAAATTGAACATGGGACATCCAAGTTTCAAATTATCAGCAAATCCAGGCGATGTAGGCTACTTAAAGTTTTCTTAGTTTGTTTATCATCCAATGAGTTTTACAATATATACGGTTATACAGTAGATTTCCTTATTTTGTTCAAGTTTGCTTCATAATTTCCAAATTCCTTTTCTCAGACTCCGGTAGTTTCCTTCTCTATCAGTAGAAAATGATTTCAAATGTTCTTTATGTTAAATGCAATACAAATATGTGCAAAAAAACCCCAAACATATGTCTCAGTTTTCAGTAAAGATAATGACTATGGAATTAAACACAGAATGTTTGGAAATAATATTTAAATCACAGGGAACTTATTCAGTGAGCCCAATGCCTTCAGATATCAGTTATCTTGCTTTTTGCTAATAAAAAGCAGAAGAAAGTATATATAACAGGAAAATCCAAATTAAAGAGCTGATAATTAGAACTTTTAACAACGCTTTTCAGGTGTAGGACCCAAGAAGAGCAAATACTCTCAGGAAAAAAATCTTGATAGCTGCAGATCTGTAGACTTGTCATGCTGACAAAGGCAGTAAAAGAAAAACAGATCTGAAAAAAAAGGTTTTAAAGTAAGGCATTTAATCAGATAACATCTCTTTTACCTCCTCAAAACGCATCTTTAATTTGGTCTCATTCTAAAGCTGAGACAAATACCTTCACACCAGATAGGTATGACAGTTTTATTTGCAAGAAATATTTTCTTTTAAATTGTTTTTGATAAATTTCTAGAACAATGTTATTCAATAAGGTTTTCAGTTTGAATATTTTATTTACTCTCCCTCGATCCCTCCACTTTTTATTTTTTTTTTAAGAGGAAGTTGATCAATGCCCAACGTCCCAAGAAAAATGATTGCTTTGGCTTAAGTGACACTTCTGTAAGGAAAAGCGTTAACAGAAATCTTTGGACAATCCTTGGGCACGAGAACACTATAACACAGTTTGTTTTTCTACAGAACGCCAAGGATGTGCAGTCTTCCAAGCTGCATGCACACTAAGCCTTATTACTTTTTTAATTTTTATTTTTCTTTATTTTGGTGTAGAAAAATAACCACTATCACAGTTTTTCAGATTGGAATCTGAAGACAGAGACTTTAATTGGGATGGCCAACATCACACAGGACAGTCCAGAAATAGAAGGCAGATGGCCTGCGTAGCTCAGTGAGTTAACCAAAAGATTCTCTTGCTCCTAGAGGGAACATGCAGCTATCTCAGGATAACAGACTTTTTAAAATTATTTGGATTAAAATTTGGCTGATTATGAAGAACTGTTGTTTTTTTTCTTTTTTTCAAATATCATCATTCAGAAAGCATGTGACTCCAAAGTCTTGATGTGTGTTTAATTAAGTTCACCACTGCTTATTTTGTTTTGTTTTGTTTTGTTTTTTAATTGCTTATTATTATTATTTTACCTACTCTAAAAATGTTTCTGCCTTAAAGGCAAGCCCGCCTTTAAGGAAGAAAACCTACCTTGAGCTCCAGCCATTCAGAAATCTTTGCTTTTGTATTTCCTGTTCTTCAGTATGAACAGTCTTCCCAAGATGGTAGAATGTGTCATGTATGTCAGTGTTTTATTATTTCCTACCTCAGTCTTGTAAGAAGAGTTAAAAATTTCATTGGGAGAAAAATAGAAAAGATGAGATATAAATGTATACATGACAGAATCAATTTTTCTTTTAGCTAAAGGGCATAATATACAGCAGTGTGTCTCCTGCTGCTGAAGGGAAATTATTGGAACATCATTCCACTACCCTGTGAATGGAGAGTATCAAAGAGCTTAAAGAAAGGGATAGTTACAAGGGAGAGAGAGAGAGGAAAGGAAAAAAAGTTTAATTGACTTTACCTCCTCCTTCATTTTTTTCCTGCACAAGAAATCTGGTGTCTAAAGAAATGCATGTAATCTATGCAGACTTTGATTCCAGCGGGAAAACAGCACTATGCTTGTAGAGAATTTGGCTTAAGCAACTGTCTGTTTATCTGGTAAACTAACTATATTTTGATTCTGAAAAAGGGACTGAAGAGGCTCCATGTTCTCTTCTCAATGAGGTGTAGGCTAAATGTTCCTGAGTCCCAGAAATGCAACATTTTCTTTAATGTCAGCCAAGGGCACACGCTTATTTAATTTTGCTCCCCTATTAACTGTATGGCAATGACAAGAGCAGAAGAGCACTGAAGACTTTGTTGTGTACAGCTTAGCAGCTGTGCATCTCTGAGCACATAGAAGATAAACATTTTGAGTTGGATAATATTAATTTTAAACGGCCACCTTCCAGGGAGCAACTGTGCATCAAAGGTTTGAGGAGGGCATCAAAACAAAGAGGGGGAGGAGGGAAAAGAGGAAATGCTTAAATGTCCATTTTGCTAGCAGCATAAAAATTCAGTGTTAATTAGCCCGAATACTACATTTCTAAGTGGAACTATGTTGTGATTGTCAAGGGCTTTTCTACATCAGGCCCTTTTTCTTAAGGAAGGGGCACCACATCATTTTGTTCATATTAATTAAAAGCATACCATTTTTTTTTCACTATGTCCACAACCAACAGCAGAAAGACCAATAAAACTCTAGAAATTGAAAATAGGACATTTCCATATTGAAAAGGATCTCAACGATAGCTTAAATACACTTAAACCTGTAAACAGGAGGATATTCAACTTGTTTGAAGGTTAACTGAGAAGCATTAACTGAGAAGAGTTTGGGAGAGGGAACTTGAAACTTTTCATAAGCTATATAAAAAATATTTGTTTTTTTCTAGGCACAGAAATCTGGGCAGCTGCTCAGCTAACTCAGTACACAGTATAAATCACCTCTAAGATTCAGAGTCTCAACCAACTGGATGCTGTGACTAGTAAAGTAGAGGCTGGCAATCAGATGGTGATTTCTGTGTCACTGGTGTTATTCAAACACTGCATCATCAGCCCTAACCACCTCTCTGACGCAGGTTAAGGACACGAGCTTACCTTTTCTGTAAAGAATGTAAAGGAAAATAACTGTGGAGGGAAAAAAAACGAACAAACAGGTAACATCAATTCACGTTTGTTTTTTTTTTTTCTTTTGTCTGTAGAGAATACAAACAAATAGGGAGAATGAAGAAAAAGTAATTGTGTGAATGATTTTCTGTGCTGTACTTTTTATTCTCACCAAACAGCTTGACAAAAAGAAGTGCTCTAATTCTTTTCCACACAATTTTCTGATCAGCTAACTCAACAGGAGGAGGTGTAGCTAGAAAGGGAAGAAGAAAAATATCAGGAAAAATAACTAAGTAGACAAATATCAGTGCTGCATTCTGTTTTTGCCACATTTATCAATACCTGCCAGTATACAATGCAGGTAAACTTACATTTCCACTGAAGTAAGGGAGCATTTTGCATGAACTTTACTCTGAATACACTTTGTTCTTATTTCATTTGAGTCAAGCTAGAGAAGTTGAGACCTTGACAAGTTACTTTAAAGGAGAATTTGAACATAATAATTTGTAGTAGACCACCATTTCTACAAAAATAAAAATTAAAAAAAAACATAATAATTAAAAACACACACACAAATAAAACAAGCACTAGCGTGCTAGCAAAGTTCAAAGCCAAATAAAACTTTGTACTTTCTGGTCAGCTATAACAAGCGTTTCTAAAAATGACCCCTTTTTAGTTTTGTGCTTCTTTCAGAGTTTTTCTGGAAACAACTCATAAGAAATAAAATTTAATGAATCTCCAAAGCTGCACTTTCTGACTTATTGCATTAGCAGGGCCTCTCATCTGATTGGAAATTTTGAGAGAATCACAGAATTCATTAAAGCAATTTACAGTATAATGGTAGATGGCTAAGATAGATCCCTACTAATGAGATGAACATTAATTAAATAAATTGCAGAATAGAAGTGAACTGTTTAGCTGAGTTAAAAAAGCCTGGCAAACAACTATCACTCTCCAGAAATCTGAGTTCCGTTAATCCTGTAAGCAGACCAGGTTTTTGTTTGTTTGTTTGTTGGTTGGTTTTTGTTTGTTTGTTTTTATGGGACGGCATGTAACCAACAGGTTTTGTAATGGTGGCCAGCCTGAATGTGTCAGAGGAAACCGTGAACTCGGACAGATCAAAGTGAAATTCTGATAGGTTTCAAATCATGTATATTAGAAATGGTACTCAATAGGTAATTACCTGTAGTATTAAAAAACCTCCACTGCAACTACAAAGTGACACATCCTTTTTTTAAAACAACAACAACAACAACAACAACAACACACCTTTAGAATGAGATCCCAGTCCTGGCAATTATGTCTGCAGGTTGATTTAATATCTTGAAGTATAAGCACAAGTAGCTCTGCAACATTAGAGAAGAAAGCAAAACAGTGACTTGCATCCAACTTTCAAAACACATCTTAGCTTTGTATTATTGCTTTACACTTCCAGTACCTTGTATCTATCACCAAAATATCAACCATACCACACAAAACAAGAGAGAGACTGACTAGACCATCGTATACTTAGTATCTGGTTTATGTTTGACAAGATATCTTCTGAGACCTCAATGATGGTGCTAACTTCCAGCTGATTACATTTTTATTTTTGTCTACATTAGTCCATTTTTGAGATGACAGCTGAGACAATTTAAAAACTCTGGATTTTTGTTTCAAAAGTCCCACTTTACTCTAAGCATTTGAAGGTGAAAAGAGTGCACATCTGTTAGAATGAGATTAAGGTATGCAGAGATTTTCCTTAGATAGGCACGAGTTTCAGGTTAAAAAAAATAAATAAAATCACATACAATCCGATGGTGGAAGGACTTAAATGAGACAACAAGGTACTGTTGCTGGGGGAAAAAAAAGAGATAAAGGAGAAACAGGATAGTCAGGAGTCCTAGGGTAATGTTAAGCAGTGTAACGTGTGAATTATAGCATGTGAGAAGCAGCTTGTGAAGCAACTTGAAAGGAGATTGTGATCCAGTGATGAAAGCAGTCCAGTAACCATAAGTTACATTTCACCACTGCATTTTGACTGGATTAAAAGGGGATCGTGTAGTCTGATAAGAGGTCAAGAAGAAAGATGTTACAGTAAACATTTCAAGTCTAGAAAATTGAAACAAAGGGGAATTTCTAAGAAGACCTGGAAGATACAGGGGACATTTTAAACACTGAGGTAATGCAAGGAATAAAAGAGAGCACTCACAGTTCTTACACCTTCCGTAGAGACACTGGTGGCCGATGTCCAAATGGTTGGAGAAGGAAAAAAAGAGGAGGAAGTTGGAGAAGAAGAAAGAAAACTACTCAAATCTTACCCTGCCCAATTTGAAGGGTAGCAACCGTTCTGGGTGATGGAAATCCAAGGAGCTGTCTAGAAACTTTCACTGCAGAAGGTACAGCAGTGGTGCAAGGTACATGTCTCTGGAGACACATTCAATGAGAGATTGTTTGCCAGTAGGACTCAAATTAAGTTTTGAAGCTCAGTGTATTTTAAAACCTCTGACAAGGCAGAGTATGCTATATCAGTAATGACATGTAGACTTTCAACAAGCCTGATGGCATTGTGCGTGCCCAAACTCCTCCTACCTCAGGAGGACACAACATCCTCTGCAAAAATGCCTTTTCTCCTAACCCAAAAGAGAAAAAAAAATAATAATGCTGTATTTTGAAACTCTTCAGTGTAAACTGAATAGCAAGTTTCTATAAAACAATTATCAACATTGCTACTATTTGGAAGACAGCCAGTTGAACAGCATGTGGTGACATGTATTCTATGCAGATAGTACTAAAGATGCAGCAGAAAGATGCGTAAGGCCAGTCAGGTAGAAAGAGATCCCATCCAGAGTCCCGCTGAGAGGCAGAAGAACAAAACAGCACAGTGTAACCGTGCCTAACAGTTAGGTGTGAGGCAGTCATTTTTGGAAGTGCAGGTGAATCTCCTTGTCTACTTAATGGAAATAACTTCATCAGTCAAGACCAACTAAGTCAGGATAATAGTGAAAATAAACAGATATATAAGCCAGTTTTCTGTAAAACTGTAAATCAATTCAAAATTTTCCCTTTGAGGAAATCCCCAACTTCTACTGAAATGTGACTTTTAGTGGGTTAAATCATATATAGTTATGTTTAACTAATTTTATCTCAGAGTCAGAAGAAAGCAATATTGCCTTCATCTCAAAGAAATAAGTTCCCCCTATTTTTTCCAGGACAACTTCATTTAACATATTTCTGGAGGAAGTTCAAGTTTCAAGAGAATGTTTTTTTTCTGTCCGGTATACAAACATGTACACATTCCAGTAGATATCTTACATAATTGTCATTATCATTTAGTAATGCTGAAAAATGAAATCCACATATGACATGTTCTCATCACCTACTTCTGGTGACACTGATTGGAAACAACAGCAATTTTAAAGAATTGATTTTAGCAGCACCCTATCTAAAAGTCAGCTTAATGTTTTATGTCCAAGACAGTAAACCCTGGGAGAGGTTCCCCTTTCACAAGTATATTGGTCTGAAGAATTTACAGACAGCACTGTATGGATGGGCCATTTCTGTAATTTGAAAGGTTATTTGCACTGTTCATCCTTCTAGCACTCATTCATACTCAGCCCAAGCTTAGTATCTCCAAACTGTTGTATGCCACTAGTGAAGCACAGGGAGACTCAACTGGTACTGTGTAGACATGCTATCTGTGGAGGCTAGAGTGACAGAGGTGCTGGTGGCTGAATGGGCAGCAGCCCATTCAGAAGATGCACAGGTTACCAGAGGAAACTCATTCTGACACTGCCTGCTCTGTGGACAACAAAAATTGTCAGAACAGCACTTTTGCTACCACTTGATTCAGTGCAAAATAAATGAGGATATTTTCTTATTGCAGCATGTATTAAATGCCGTTAGCACTAATGAGAGTTACACATGAGTTTGGCAGGAAGCATATACAAAGTGCAGAGCAGACAGTTTCCAAATTCTCAGACCTCCCTTATATCTTTCAGCCATCTCTCCTCTGTGAAAGCCTTCCTACACAAATTCCAAAATAAAGATAGTAAATCAAATTACTTTATGCATAGTATGTTAAGATGATGGGCTGGGGTGGGGAGGGAGGAATTCAAGAGGATAAGGTACAAATAATTACTGTGCTTACATTTAACAAAGTGCTATGAGTTTAATTCCCAGACAGCACTAGTATAGCAGGAAAGCTTTGAATTGGCTAAGCAACTTTTCACGGCACACTGGTAAAATAATAAATTATGTTATGACCGATAACATTCAATAATTTCTCTGATATATTGGTACAGCCACTTTTTCTGCGGTATAAAACTCATATTTCTCTGTCATATTAGTAATTTCCATATTGCATTTCAGGCTCCGTCTTGGAGTTGGTTGGGAAAAGTACTTCATAGCAGTAACAAAAGGAAGCTGACTGGTCTTTAGAAGAAAATAAAGAGACATAAAAAGAAAGAAGGAATTGTCAGGAATTTTATTCTTTTTCTTTTTTTTTTTTAAAAAAAAAAAACCTTCTATAATGCATTAAATGATGCCAACAGGAAAGGAGGGGAAAAAAAAAAGAAAAGAAAAAAAGAACAATAGAAAAAGACAGCAGCTATTACTATACTGCTTCATTACAGACCCGGCAGAGCAACAGCCGTGGACCCATTTTGCCTTTTTTTTCCTTGATGATATCACTAAAGCATTAATGGAATCCTTCCACTCCATTGGTACACTTTAAATTTATCTGCAGAGCATTCTTTATTGGTTTGAGTACAGAGATGCTATTTTTGTGGGGAAAATAGGTTTTTTTGCATCTTTTTAAGAATATACGTTCCTTATTAACTGAAAACAGAAAAGAAGTTTAATACAAAACAAAACAATATTTATATTCAGGTTTAGTTATGAGAGTGAGTGAAAGATGAATTTGGAATATAACTATTATAACAACTTTTTTGACTTGTCCTTAAATTATCTATGCAGTTTTATTGAAGTTGGCAGTACAAGATGTACTATTGTTGTTAGGGCTGGCTGGTTAAATCTTATCATCTAGAAGAAAAAGTGACTGTATTTTAAGAGAGATTTACTTTTGGAACTAATTATTGCATAGAAACAAAAGAAGCCATTGTCCTTTATTTACGAGATTGTAAAAATTGTATTTATTGTCAGTCTTCCATTTAAAATTGTATCAACATTTAAAAATGCATATTAAGTAGATGGTAGTATAACTCTCTACAAATTTTTGAGTACAATTTTTAGCATATGGCAATACACTTCAGAAAACAAAAAACAAAGAAACAACCCAAGAAGTCATTTTGATCATGTACTGTTGTTGAGAAGTGCACGTGAAAGGAAACTATTATAGACATCAGATAGCATCTGTCTGAGTGGAATTTTCCACCCACAATTTCATTCCGAACTTGACAACCGGGTTCCCATCTATAATTCCCTAAATCCCTCCACTCATCAGTACAATTTTTTTTAACAAGCACAAGGAATGATAACAACATCCCTTTAAACATCCAAGGAACATCATGAACTTAAAGCACCACACAAGATTCTGCTCTGATGTTGTGCTATGAGTGGAAGATGAAATTATAAGCAGGAGTCAAACAGAGTGCTTGCATCTAGTTGACAGCAAAACTATTCGAAGGAATGAGGTTGAGGATGAGGTTTGCAGTAGGTCCTAAAAATGAGGAAAGGAGCAAAATGACAAGGCCTGTACAGTAATTATGTTCATGCTTTCTAGAGTATCCTCAGCAGCATAAACAAGGTAAGTGGCACGTATTGACTCTTTAAGCTGAGGACTAGCAGCATAAAACAACTCCAGAAGTTCTGCTCTCTTGTAGAAAAAGATCAAATTTTTTTTACTACTAAGCTTCCCAGTCAAAGTCATCACTGTACAACTCTGCACTGCTTTAGCTGAGGTAGCAACCTAGCCTCCCAGGGTTCTAGAACATGCCAAAATCAACAGAAGAACCTTGACTATTTTGATGCTTAGCTGTGCTTGAGAATGGCTCTGCTCTTAGTCATGGAGCTCTGTGGTGTATTGACCAGTGGTCATAGAGAGCAACAAGAGCTTAAATATCTTTCAGTGTTTCGAGAATTTCAAATTTCCAGTATACAGTAGACATACAATGATAGTAAATATCCTGTTTGCTATCATACAGCCAGCATCAGCTTTCTGAGCCCTAAGTAAATTACAGGAAAACACATCTATGTTATTGCCTAAGGAAACAGAAAGAATCAGTGTCAAAGCAGAGCTCAAAATACACAGAAACAAGCCAGTGCATTTAAATGATCACTTCAGAAGTCTGAGTCTAGTGAATGAGATCCTACACACCCATGAATAATGCCTCAAATGTCATTGCAATGAATTGTGAAAACCATGGGTTCAGAAAGTCACAGGAGGTAGATTTATTTATCCAGAGGCTTGTCTATACAAGGAGATTTACTAGGAGGCTGTGCTGTGCTCTGTACTAACTGGCCTGTCCAAATGAACAGCCATGTTTATTTAGTATGAATCATATGAGAGGACATGAAGAAGAGCGAGAGAGAAAGAGGATGCTCCCTTGTACATGAGCACAGCTACATGACCAGGTGACCTACTCCTCTGCATTGATGCCCATTTAAGGCATCCCTGGGATTGTTGGCCTCAGAAAAAAAAAGTTAAGGAGAACTTAGTGCTTTCCACATCTAGGGATCAACTTCTCCAGATCCCATCATCTTCCTTACCGTTCCTCAAAGTAGGTTATATTGTTCTCAGACTCAGCTGAGCAGTATGAATGCCACACACTACCATAAGGCATGGTTGGCAGCAGGTAACATGCTACCAACAAACAGCAACAGGTTTCAGGCCAGCTCCTAGCAAATTGCCAGTCCTCTTTACATTTCAACTGTTGGAGTGTTAGAGTCAAGATGCAAATTGAGTTTTCTGCTGAGTATCTGCAAGGGTAATTGACAACCTCATCATTAGCTAGAAGCAGCTAAAAAATCTGTTAATATAGCCTACAGGTTACCCTATCTATGATGAAATTCCTAGGGTAGTGATAACATCTGGCCCTGCCTTGAGAGACATTAGAGTCTCTGTTTTCATTCTGTAGTTGAATTTGTGTGTTGCGTGCTCTCCTGAGTTTCTAAATACATGGTACTTGTGCTTTTGCTTCAGTACCATCAACATTACTGCCTGGGGATTATGGTGTTTCTTGTCAGCAAACTTAAAAGTGTTCTGTGGATCTCTCAGGAACTGTGAAACCAAATGGAGGTTAAGACTTCACTGAATTGGCACGCTGACTTATAATTAGAAATTAAAAGTGTCTTAGAATCAAGTAGCAGTCTTAACCCAACATTCTTTCTGCCCACTGTTCTGCTTTCTATGGCCAGTCAGGTCAAAAGGTTAAGGAGCTAAGAGGAGGCCAGCAGATAATTGCTGTTTTTTATTTGCTAGGCCATGAGACTTATAAGCAGCTGGAAGGGCATAGGCACATTTTGGACAACATCAGAAGAGACACTCCTATTTCACCAAGTTAGAAGTATTTCGGGCTAGGGTTGTTTTGTTGTTTTTTTTTTAATCTAAAATTTTTATACTGGGTTAGCACATTAAAATTTGGCTGAACAGTGAATTCTGTTTTTCAATTAATCTGTGGCATGGTGGGAGTTAATGATGTTAATAGCTCTTACGATGTTTTCCTATATATTACTTCAATTGCTCTTTTTAAAAATACATTTGTAGTGATACAAATCACCATTCAGAGATATATGCTGATAAAAAAAGCCTTACTGATAACAAACTTAGAAAGAATTAATTTGGATTGACTGTGCTTGATTAAAATGTACCATGTATATAATAACTATGAAATGTTATGTTTACACTGTGGTTTGCAAGCAACACAAATGTGATAAGGTGCTCATTTTTAATCTAATACAGTTTGAATGTGAACAAATATTGTGTTGGTGGGGAACATATGTTGGATCAGATTAAGTAATGAGTAAATAAATAACCTGCTTCAAGATCACAAATATCTACAGGCCATTGTGGTCATAGAGTGCTTGAGAGGAGCTTATAAGCAAGAGGGAGATCGACTTTTTACATGGTCTAATAGTGATGGGACAAGGGGGAATGACTTTAAACTAAAAGAGAAGTGATTTAGGTTAGATGTTAGGTGTAAATTTTTTACTCAGATGGTGATGAGGCACTAGCACAGGCTGCCCAGAGAAGCTGCGGGTGCCCCATTCCTGGAGGCATTCAAGGCCAGGTTGGATGGCGCCCTGGGCAGCCTGAGCTGGTGAGTGGCAGCCCTGCCTTTGGCATGACATTGGAACTGGATGGTCTTTAAGGTCGCTTCCAACCTAAGCCATTCTATGATTCTACAGGAGTGAAAGTTACTTAGCTACAGGAAATGAGCAAATACTGGGGAAAAGTGTGCTGTTATTGTTAGCCTTGTTCTTGCATATTCCCAAGAGCTCTCATCATACTAACATCTTGAGAGGCAGAAATTCAGAGAAAACTGGTACAAAAGTTGAAAAACTATATCTACGAGGAAATATCTACCAGGTCTGGGTGATGTTAAGCAGACACAACTTTTAAGGTTAATATAATAATTCTCTACAACCTTCTCTGCTGGCAAACAGAGCTTTCAGGAGCAGAAGACAAGCTGACAAAGTGTATTTCAATCTCAGCAATGTCTTAGCCAGGTCCCCTGCCTATCAAAAAATTCACAGCTCTCAGATGATACATCATATGATGACAATTGTTAGTAGTCACCCTCATCACCATACCACCACCACACCTTAGACCAGCACTAATTAGGGGTGATGTCCAGTAAAAAAAAATTCCTTCTGATTCAACTCTGCTTAGAGAGTGGGTGAAGCAGTACTAGAAATTCTGTTTGCATCTTTTGCTTGTGTAGCATCTATTGAATGTTACGCTGAACAACATTGTGTATATGACCATGCTTGACCACCAACCTGGCAATGCTCACAGCATTGTAATACTACTAAGTCTTGGCCTTTACATCACTGGAAACTGAGAGATCCAGAACATAAATGCAACTTCACCTGGAAGAACAACGAAGAGTGCAAAATGCGGATAAAGCATGAAATAAATAGGAATAGATGTGCTAACTTGTAGAGTACAAGCTAAGTCTGACAGGGTAACAGAATTTAAACTGAGAAGTGATATCAAGACTTCAGAACAGTAGAGGACCGACAGGTAAAAGAAAAGTCAGAATGTTCTGAATATATGCAGAGATACAGCTCCATGAATAAAATAGAACATATTCACATAATTAAGAACTATATTGTAGTGCGTATGCAAAAAGACTGTACTGTAGAGCACATGCAAAAAGAAACCAAATTAAGGTTCCACTGGCATCTTTAATTCTAGCATTTACACTATATATATTAGTTAAATCAATCACTGTAATTACTGCAAATGTAGCAACTTAGCACAATTCTGTAATAAAAAAAAGCTGACTTTCAGGAGAAAAGTCTTGCACGATACTAGATTGTCAATAAAACATTCCACAGCTATGCAACTTCACTGAAAAAAGCTCCTGTTCATTTTCTCCAAGGAATTACCCAGGGCACTTTTCACATGATGTCACAGAATCATAGAATCATAGAATCATGGAGTCTTGAGTCCTTGGATAACATGAAACCAAATGCCACCTAAATCTCATGTTCAGGCTTCATTCTCAAACTGACAGTCTTTGGTTCAAATAGGTGAAACAAGTAGAAAATATCCTGAAAAACTGTCAAATCTAAACAATTTTGGCACTATCAAGAGGATATTCCAGAAATATGATGCATTAAAATATTAAATAGCCTTCTTTTCCTTGGGTGAAGAGACAAGAATCAACCTGTCCTGTTGACTTTTTCTGATTCAGTCCATAAAGAATGATCCTTGTCAGTTGCTCTCCCCGTTTCCTACCACACTTCTCTGTGTATGCTATAGTACCACCAGGATGAAGA
This sequence comes from Aquila spilogaster, assembly GCA_024606505.1. Classification (NCBI taxonomy): domain Eukaryota; kingdom Metazoa; phylum Chordata; class Aves; order Accipitriformes; family Accipitridae; genus Aquila; species Aquila spilogaster. The sequence continues at coordinate 4,984 of JANHGO010003435.1, read as the reverse complement.
GTTTCAGCATCAAGAAAATGTCATGTTGCTTTTTTAATTTCTACTCAGAATATTTTTAACAGCTTTCAAGTTAAAAGAAGAGGGAAGGTGGTTTTCACTTGCTGACCCTGCAACAGTTAAAAGCCAAACTGAAAACAGACTTGAGAAACAGGATCTGTTTCAGGAGGATGAGAGAGATCTTACTTAAACTTGGAGGAAGAATATGAGACAAACTTACCTCTCCTATTTTTCCCTGTCCATCACTGGAAACCGAAGTAGGCAAGAAGTTGGGAATTTTGTCAGCTAATAACTATTGCATAAACTGCTCTTACAATCAAGACTCATGATCTTGTGAATTTATCAGGCAATCTTTAAAAATTTTGACTCCTATTTTCTAATTAATCTGAGAGGCATAATTTAAGTGGAAAACACGTAAGAAATACCCAATTAGGAATACTTCTGTATCAGGTAAGGATAAGGATTCATCTACATTATATATCTTAATGCAGTGACTGCAGATAGCATGTTATACATAAGTAGTTGAAGTAGTACTGTTTGCTTTCTTTTTCCTCCCTCCAAATAAGCTCAAAGCACCAAAACGTCAGTGTCTGAAAGAAGCAGTATTTCTGTAGAAGAAATAAGCAAATCCATGAAAAGGTGTTGTTGAAGGACAGAAGGTTAGGAGCCAAGTAGCTTTGTGATGCTTTTACCTTATAGATCAGATTTGGAGTTATACTTCAGGTCTTAAGTGAAATGAGTTTGACGGATTAGGTCTGGTTACTAGCTGTCAGTGAACTACATCAAAACATGGCACATACATACACAGCTTACTACAAGTAACTGTTCTCTGCTCAACACAATTTCCCTCTGGAGTTAACATGAAGATAAATGAACTCCTCTCCCCAGGGAGAAGTATCCCTCAATGAGGCAAAACAATACGCTCTCATAAATGTGCTACAGTGCTGCCACGCTTCTTAACCATTATAAAAAGAAACAGAAGTCTTTGCTTCCCAGGTGTGGGTATGGGCACTACATATACGCAATATTAGAGTAGGGGTTAGGAGAGGGTAGGAACTAACTGGAAATGGAACTTTTTTTTTTTTTGTAAGAGCTTCATATCTCAATTGTGAAGATTCTACTCTCATGTCTGTTGTGGTGTCCTGATTCCTTGTTGTTCTTCAGCAAAGGCAGCATTTCTTGTGAATGACTGACATAAGGCTCTTGCTACAAAGATAAATTATCTCACTTCCCTTGCTTTTCTTTCTATTGTTTTGTCTCTTTTTTATCTTTCATCCTCTCCCCTTTCTACTTCTTTCTGCTATTTGCCACAGTTCTCTAAAACGGAACCAGATTTAAGCTATTCTACTGATGCCTGTCCTTTCTATCACTCAGTAGATCACCACAGGATATCAGCAGTGCAATTCCTTTCCCTAAAATTGATTCCATTAGGAATAATGCTCTCAAAAGTTGAGCATACTTGCTAGTGCTTGTATTAAAACAGAAAGCACTTTAAACACAAAGCCATCAGTTCTGTAGTATTTTTAAACATGTCTAATCTAAATTATACCCATTTGCATCTGAAGTATAATCCGCCAGCAAGAAAAGTCAAAAACTACACTGATCATGTTAAAAAACAGGAATTCTCTTTAAAACAAAGTACCATCTGCACAAACACCCTTGAGGATGCCCCAGGAAATCCCAAGGATCACCAAAATGCTCCTTGAATATCGTCAACATGCAATACCTCTCTAGTGAAAACTATCCATTGTGGATAAAAACAGAAAGCCATTATTAAGTGTAAAAGAAACACACCATCATCCAGAGAGGAACAGCATGTATTCACATCCATACTTGCACCTATAAACACAAAAATGTTAGCAGATGTACAGCAACTTGTCAAAGTGAACCTTGCAATGTTGCTTTCCTTTCTCCAGCCACTATAAGCAATGAACAGAACATCACATACCTGCGTCATTCCATTCTGATGATGAAAAATGTACTCAAACCTATCTCCAGGCCCTAGGAAGGTATTGCTAACTCTTGATTTCTTGCAAGCACAAAGTTACATGACTTCAATGTCAGTGATGCCCAAGGCTAGGGAGGCTTCAACTATGCTCTGTCTGCAGTTTCCTCACAGAACCCTCTCTGCAACTTCTTTTTTCCATAACATTACTCTGAGCTATGTGTGATCTTCAGTGGAGAAAAACGTGTCATCACACAAGCCCAGAATTGTGACTCTTATTTGTGCAAAGTCAACAGTTAGCATTTTTTCCCTTCCTCCTTCAGTTCATTTCCCAAATGCAACCATTTCAGAGCTATTGAGATTCCTGAAACAACATCTATGGTTATGTGGGTTATGCAAATGAAATCCTCTCCATAGTTCAGTTTATTTCTGTTCACCTACAGTGGCTCTGTTCATTTCAAGATCTGAACAAATCACCATGCAAACAGCCCTGGGGTGGCATTTTACCCTTTGCAGAGATAGAAGAGAGTTGAGAACTCAAGGGCTTGCATCAGACTGGAAGACATAAAAGCAGGAAACATTTAATTCCTTACCACCACAGCTATTGATATTTTGGCTTAGCAAGTGATGGACCAATTCTAATGACAAAAGGGCACACCATTACTTAAGATAACAGTATATTTTAAAACAGGTTGCTATGCAGCTATGTGTCTAAAATGTTTCCTGTTCACCAAATCAACCAAATCTTCACTTCCTAAGCAAGGTCCCTTGCAAACATCTTTTCATGCAGTTAAATAAATATTGAAATGACTCCAAATCCTCATATCAAGAGCCATGCCATTACATATACGTTCTTACTCATACAGGACAGCAACTCTCATCTCACAGGTGATGTTGACTTCTATCCCCTTTTTAGTGTGATCTAAAAGTCAGCCACCTCACCATTTATAATTCATATTATCACATCATTTTGCACTTTTATGACCTTTCATCAGCTTAGACTTTGAGGGAAGAATCCAGCTGTTTTGGCCCAACGTTTTCATTGCCTTAATGCACATATAACTCCTGTCTAGGTGAAGGTTTGATTTTGACTTTCATCCTCATGCTGTAACTCAGGGCAAGTTCTTTACTAAGTGTTCAATTTTGGCCAGATAATTCAAGCAAGTGTTAGTGAATAACTTAACAATGGAAATATAAAATTGATCTCTAATTAATAACAGAGGCCAGAATTTTGAAGAAGATGAGACAAGCAGAATCTGATGTTGACAGCCTGAAAAAGAGAAGAATCAGCAGAGCAAGTGCCCTGCTCATGCCAGGGCTCAGGGTTACTGACACAGATATTTTCTCAACAAACAATAACAAAGGGGGATAAACTGTCAAGTAAAGTTGCTACCCTAGTCACGCAGGTGGTGCTCAGTGTTACGCACCACACTCTGCCCACCTGAAAGAGGGACATCCTCCTTTGCCTAAAGAAAGACTTCCTGAAACAGTGTTGCAGTGATGACATTTTCTTCCCTCAATTCAGCACCTCTAGATGGCAATGACAGAGTTAACTCTGTACCTTCTTAAACCATCTGGCCATATGCTGTGTGAGCTGAGTTACATAGCGAACTGCCAATCATAGATGTATAGATCAGCTGCTTGTGTCAGTCTCAGCCTGAAGAATCAACTTGGCTGGGACAAAAGGAGGGCGTTAAGTACTGCACAGACTCACATGTAAATTATTGAGTGACTTCATTCAAAGCAGTCTCTCATTGGGCACAGAATTTGCAAGGGTGGGTTGGCACATCCATGTGATGTACACAAAACTGCTGACCTTGAAAGTGTGGCTCGCTCTGTGACAGTCGGTGGCAATTGTTTGAAAAGGAAGCTTTGAAAAGATTTCATTTGAGGACAACGGGACCTGGCAGCTGTCAACCCTGGTAGTCAGGTCAGTGGGGAGAAAGGCTTGGCTGGCTGTGTCAGACCCTCGCCAAGCTGTATTGGCTAAGGTTCTACCGAAACCTTCCAGCACACTGGACGTAATTAATGTAGAAAAGGCCCTTTGCCCTGCAGCAGCCTGAGAAGAGATGATAGGGAAACATGGATTTTGCCCTAGTTTTGCTCTTTACGCTCCATGAAGGCAGGTACTTGAAGGAGTTCAAGGCATAAATATATATTATTTAATTTTCTTTAGGAACTGTGAAAGGGACAAACTTGTTGGTCTGTTGATAGTACTAATATAAAAGTACATGCAATCATCACCAAGCATCTTCTTTAAGACTACAAATATGGTTAGAACAGAATGTATACCGCTGTTCGCTGGAAAGCGATCTGAAAGCTATTGTCAATACGAGGTTATAAATCAGAGTAACAAAAATCTTTTTCTGTAGTTGCCATGTCTTCAGGAGCTACAGGAATGTGCATCCTGTTATAAACCGCATTGTCATTGAGTATAACTTTGGCATCTAATTAAGAACGTAGACACCCTGTAAAGGTAAATGTATACAGGTAAAGGAGTAGATTGCTTTCTCTTTAATGTAGAATGGGAACCTAGCTGAAGTAGCCTCAATCATTCATAAAATAATCCATCCTCTCTCAACTGATTCTGCAGAAAGTTTACCTCTCACACACCTGCAACTAAAAGCTTGGGTCAAATTTCATCTCACTTAATTGCAGCTATTTAGGTGTAATCTGTCTCCCCTCATAGGCAGTGGGAAGACTTACATGGTTTTGGAGGTACCTGTGTATTTATCCTTTGCTATCCCTCCAAAGATTTGAAATGGTTTAAGGTGGCAGGTCGTTCAGCACCACGCAGTCTTTTGCTCACTCCTCTCCCTTCTCACTGGGATGAGGGTAAGAATCGGGTAAAAAAAATAGAACTTATGAGTTGAGATAAAACTGTTTACTAAGATAAAGGAAAACGATAATAATTATGAATATATATATATATATCAGTGTACAAAACAGGTGATGCATAAGCAGTTGTTCACCATCCCCTCCTGCTCCCACAAGGAAGGTCCAGGCCCTGAAAGCTGTTGCTGCTCTTGACCTCCCCTTGGC